>JAAVUB010000133.1:0-166126 GCA_014898885.1 Fusarium lyarnte (nom. inval.)
TTACTATATAACTCCTTTTAATAGCAATAAGAGAATAAAAAATAAAGTTAATTAAAATGAAATTAAATATTTAACTCTTATAGTTAGGCTTTCCGTCTTTATAATAATTTGTATTTTCTATTTAGAAGGATTATTAGCATAATACTTAGTACTCTACTCCAAAAGGCTCAACCAATGTATCCTTCTATGATTCGAGCTTCGGAACACTGCTGCCGGTTGAGAAGTAGGTGCTGTAATCTTGAAGTTTTCAATCGTGAGAAATCCGAGGTTCTCAATGTGGATACGCGGATTCGAAGAATATGAATTCAGCAGACAAATCATTAGAGACGTTGCATCAAGTTCGGAATAGAGTTGCCGGACATCCCTAACATGATCAGGCATTGTTAAAGGCACAAATGGCAAAATCAATGTGATTAGCGGATCTTATTACCCCGTACCCCGCAAATTCGTCCCCATGGGCGATTGCAAAGTTAATTGCATGTAGTGAACCCCCAATGCACGATCTGCCAGACAAATGTGGAATGGCTTCTGGCTGGTCGGGCTAGCGTGACACTATCTCCGGTCCGTAGGACAGATCTCGACTAAGCTTGAGTGAAATTATGGATGACAGAGTTTGGGGAAGTCTGGGGTATCATTGGGGGTGGCTTGTCTGTCTTTTAATTAATTTTATTATCTAGTGATGAGTTCACTTGAATCGGTATCGGTATCGTGAACGCAGAGAAAGGATTTCGGGGTTTTAAGCGGACTGACGCGTCAAAGTTCCGATATAACAGACCTTATAGGGACGTTAAGAGATTGGTTCCATAATTCAAGTTTCGATGAATCTCAGGGACCAGCTTGAGCCAGAACGGCAACATAGCGGACGCACAGAGCAATCCCAGAAACAGCCACTAATGCATCGAATCACTCCGAGAAACACGAGTCACTTGCAGCAAATTTCAGGGTAGGAAATGGCTCCTCGCCTAGCCTTGGCGAAACACTTTAACCTGTTCGGGCAATTCCCTGCATTATCCCACGAATCACACAGCAGCGCACCGACCTTCAAGTGCCGTACTGCCGAGAACTCGTTGAACGACTATGCCTGTAAATATTTCCGACGTGGAGAATTGGCCATTGTAGCACGACTTGCATGTTTCTGCGTGCCGTATAGCCAGAAGTGCCGATGCCGATTCAGAAACGCATGTGTAGGGGTATGATGAGTGGAATGTGAATGACTATGTTCTGGAACGACGAGACGGAGTTTGAATCTTCCTTCAATGGGGTCTGGAAATGGAATTGCAGTTGAATGGAATAGTTCATATCTATAAAACATCATGTTGTGCCAACTTGACATAGATTTTATTATCGCCAAGCACTTCAATATCTCCTCGCTTCCTCTTGACTTTGCTTCATACAAATATCACAATGGTTCGACACATCGCTATCGCTGCTTTGCTCCCAGCGGCCTGGGCTCTACCTTCAAACTCTGTGAGACGAGGTGATCTTTCGACGACCATTCAATCACTAATGAATTTAAATGCAGCTCCAGGAACGAGATGCCTGCACCGTGACTGACTACTCCGGCCTCGCAACCGCCGTCTCATCCTGCACAAACATCGTGCTCAACGGTTTCCAAGTCCCAACTGGCAAGCAGCTCGATCTATCCAAGCTCAAGGATGGTGCTACCGTCACCTTCAAGGGCAAGACCGTAAGTTACTTTCTTCGCGTGTCCAATGCGTGCTGAAGCTGAATATAATAGACGTTTGCCACCACTGCCGATAACGACTTTGATCCTATCGTCATTAGTGGAAGTGGCATCACCATAACTGGTGCATCTGGCCATGTCATTGATGGAAATGGCCCAGCGTACTGGGATGGCGAAGGTTCCAACAACAAGAACAACCCAAAGTATTTCCCCCCAAGTCCCTGCTGTAGAGGCTATGCTGACCTTGCAAAGGCCGGACCATTTCGTCGTTGTCAAAAAGACTACTGGCAACTCAAAGATCACAAATCTCAACATCCAGAACTGGCCCGTTCACTGCTTCGACATCACAGGAAGTTCGCAGTTGACCATCTCGGGGCTCATTCTTGACAACAGACTTGGCGACAAGCCTAATGCCAAGAGCGGTAGCTTGCCTGCTGCGCACAACAGCGACGGTTTCGACATCTCGTCTAGTGACCACGTTACGCTGGACAACATTCACGTTTATAACCAGGATGATTGTGTTGCTGTCACTTCTGGTACGAACATTGTCGTTTCTAACATGTATTGCTCCGGCGGTCATGGCCTTAGTATCGGCTCTGTTGGCGGGAAGAGCAACAATGTCGTCGATGGGGTTCAGTTCTTGAATTCGCAGATTGTGAACAGTGAGAATGGATGTCGCATCAAGTCCAACTCTGGCACAACTGGCACGGTAAGTAAACGCCCAACACATCCTGTGGCTAAACTAACCGAACATCAGATCAACAACGTGACCTACCAGAACATTGCTCTCACCAACATCAGCAAGTACGGTGTCGATGTCCAGCAGGACTATCTCAACGGCGGCCCTACTGGAAAGCCCACCAACGGAGTCAAGATCAGCGGCATCAAGTTCATCAAGGTCACTGGCACCGTTGCTAGCTCTGCTCAGGATTGGTATATCCTGTGTGGTGATGGTAGCTGCTCTGGATTCACGTTCTCTGGAAACGCCATCTCCGGTGGTGGCAAGACTAGCAGCTGCAACTATCCCACCAACACCTGCCCTAGCTAGATTTAAGCGGGTAGGTTATCGCACCCTGGTCACTGAGTACATCCCAGTGAAAGAGCGAGGGGCGGTCGTGAGCATGGATCTATAGTACATTTCCACTACTATTTACTAGGTTTTACTCAATAACACACTTTATTTATCACGGATGCCTGAAGATTTCTGTTGGTAGCTATTATTATGATAATTTATGGTTTAGGAACCTTGACCTCAAAGCATAGGCTTTTTGTAACAGAATACATAACCCCGTGGTATGTGAAGTTAATTGCTTATCAATGTTATCATTCCTCGATCTGTCCCCAATATTGGATCACCTATCAACAGCACACAGCCGTTGCGAAATGAAAGTTGTCCAGAACAAAAGATACTAGGTGTCTGCCTGTATTGTTAACAACTGACGAGAATAAGTGAAATGACCTTGACTTTTAGTGAATGTCATTTTCTGAACAAACAGTGGTGCAAACATGGCATCAATTAGCTGAGTTGAGTGTGCGGGGGTTTCCTTGCCCATGTTCAAATGCCTTTGTCAGACCGCGCCAGCATTCAACTTCAACGAGGTTACGGCGTTGGCGATAACCTCAAGGCAGCAGATATTTTCCTCCCACTCGCTGTCTTTCTTCCTTTAGCATCTCACATCATGGGTCACGGTGAACCTTGCTTGAGTTCATCGAGATATCAACTGCTCCGCCCTGTGGACTGCGGCACGGACAAAAACGGCTTTGACAACTCGTAGAGTTTGTGGTAGATATGTCACATTTCACTTAAGACGAGTTCTGAAACACTAGACATTTTTTTGTCATTAATTACATGTTCACTTCTTACAATCAATTGCTGGAGATTCGTGGTAAATCAACTGTGCACAGAACATATCCATTCTCACGGCGCGACCCGGAAAACTTAAATACACAGCCCAGCAGCGCTAACAAAGAATGTCCCAAACTATCACAATCTCAACAACCGCCAATCGCACTCGAGCCCACATCCCTTCTAAAGTACATAAAAGTAGTTTCTACTAACGCACTTTCTACACTATATCAACAACTTTCCATTACCCAGACACAACCATCATCATGGAGTCACTCCAGGTAAAGCTCGACAACCTTCAACTTGGAGTTCATGCCCTCGCCAAAGACTTGAAGTCACGGGATATAGATGAATTCACCAACGCTGTCAATCAACTCACGAAATGCATGAAAGATATCGCATCTGCATTGCAGGGCCCAGGTACTGAGGAAGCCAATGACCGACAGACTGTCTTTCAGTATGAGAGTCTTCTCGTCTGTCTGAACTTTGACGCTAAGATTGAATACTCCAAATTGGATCATGAGACGGCATTTAAGTATCCTTGGATGACAGTGCAACATTGCGAAGAGCATCTCAAACAACTAGAGCTTTCCATTCAAGTTTTTGCTGATACCGCTGCCGGCGCTGGATCTAGCATGAGCGCCTGTACCGAATCCTTCAGAGAGATTGTTCTACAGCTCCAGGTAGTTGTGATGGAATATCTCAAGCTTCGCCATCGCCGAACTATTATGAAGCTTGATGGGGCGGTCAAACGGGAGGTGGCAGGTCGAGATACCTTTATGAAGAAGGAAGAGGCTCTGAGCTATGTGTCTCGTCCATTCTCACGGGAGTTCATCACTCGTTATCTTCGTCAATTCCACACAAAGAGCGCCCCTCGTGGCGCAGCAGTGCTCAAGGTAGTTTGGGACAACAACAAAGAGGCGTGGAATGTAAAAGAACACGGAACTGACCAACAGGCCTTCCCACCACCAAAGGTTGAACAAAGTGATATCCAGGTTATCGTGATCAGACTCCAAGAGCTAGCCAACTCTGCATGCGCGGCTAGGGAACAATATGATGAGGAAAGTGTCCGCCCTCCCCACCCACTCCTCGAGAGATTCAAGCTTGACTTCTTGGACCGTGAGGAAGGCGTTTTGCACTGGAGTCTTGGAGGTGTTCTTGCCTGGAGATTCTGCGGGGAGAATTTGTGGATGGATCGCTTTGGTTATGTCATTGATGAATACGAGTAAGAGTTTCTGAGATGGGTGGTCAGAGATTTTGGGGAAATGGGGAAAAGGTAGGTTATTGAGGGTTAGTTGGACGTGTTGGCCACGTTACAGTGGAGTGAGGTACTGAGTACAGAGTAGTGATAGCTATATTTATGAATACAGCGCTGGTCGCATTTATGAAGTTCTGTAAGTATGAGCTTGGGTGGGCACGTGTCAAATGGGAGCGAGACCAAAGATCGACACTTGTCCTGGTGAACAACAGTATTCATTTGTTGATCGTATGTAAACTAACTCGGCTCTGTACAGCAGCAGACATCATGAGATAAGTCCACATCGGCAGTATCACAGAAGGTCTCGTACAAAGATGCAGAAAATGTGTTGTTAATACAAGGAAGAAAGTAAAGTGGGTAGAGTAAGACAACCGCTTCTCCACCAAGTGTGTGCCTAATGGGCAAAATACAATCCGAAGGACACCAAAAAATACCGTCACTCTTCATTTATACAACAACGGTCCATAATCCATCATCCGAACAGCCATGTTGAGTTGATCCCTAATGCTCTATCCCCTTACTACTTCTTCACCTCCTGCTTCACATCCTCCAAAGGGTCAAAGGGGATATGGGGATATACAAGATCCGCGAGACGATCGCACTCCATTTGCATGTCAATTCTGTCAATCTCACGGCGGAGATTTAGTCTCCGCATGAACATGACGTACATCTTGTGACAGATGTCATCGACGATTTCATAGCAGTCTTGTTGTTGTTTAAAAAGGTCACGAATACGCTTCTTCATGTTGGCGACGCGACCGATGTCACGCGGCATCTCAGCCTTCTTAATGCTTTCCTTCAGGACGCGGATCTTTTCGTCAATGTCCTTGCGGCGGGTGTACACACGACAGACGTCGACAAAGGCGAGCTGTCGGTCACGCTCAAGATCAGCGATCTGCTTCTTCATTTCGTCCTGCTTTCGTCGATTGGCGAGTTCGGTCGCACTGAAAGGCGTGTCACCCAAGGCAGGGAGTGAGTCTGTGAAGGAGGTCTGCGAGTTGGTTAGAGGGTGATATGTTGGGAGAGGAGAGACTTACGCAAATCGGGTCAGCGAGCTTGCGTTCACCGAAGCCAAAGCACTTCATGACGGTCCAGACAAGAGCGATGGTGATGGCGACCACAAAGCCGACGACCTGAGCGCCAGCGGGCTCAATCTCGATGGTTAGAGTCATGATCAGGTTAGTCCAGTATGAGAAAGTTGAGAGTTGTTGTGATAAAACACTTGATGTCACAGGAACGAGAATAGTTCTCATGGTGAGGAAGGAAAAAAGAAGAAGAAGAAGAAGCAGAAGAGGAAGAAGAAAAACAAGACGAAAGGCTGTTTGCTATGGGAAGGAGTCCACGTGGCAAAACTGCATGAATCATTCCGGATGCAACGACAGTGGCAGAGCTTCCAGTCAAACATGCTTCGGCAGCTTGCTGGGCGCGTCCCGTGGCCAAGGTGCTATTGGTCGGGCTACTCATGTTCTGGAAGTGACCGAATTTGGTGGGTTCTGGGGGTCTGCGACTGCTGGCACGCTCTTTGTCCCTCGCACAGGCTCCAGCGCGATAGTTACTGGGCGCCGAGGTTCCAACTCCTAAGTGAGCCACGGAAGTTGAAGCTAAGTTCTGTCGGCTGTTTTAAGCTCTCAGTCATAACTCTCTGCTGCAAATAACACATCTAGCTAACAACTAAGAAATTATACCAAAATGTCTGACCAATTACTACAGCGTAAAGTTGGGAAGTTGAGGCATAACACGTCGTACAATGGGACGGTGTTGATTTCCAATGGTCCTCACGTAGGTTCATGACACCATCTAAAGCAGTAAATCTAGAAAGACAAGACTCTTCACCAGGACTTGTCCATGTAAAATCCAATGTACCAAACCACAGCTGGGAGATAATGACAGTCTCTTGTTTAGGTGGTCTTGCGGTACAGTCCTCAAGGTGTGGTGTAACGCAACACATACTGCACTAGGACTGAAGTGGTGACCACTGAACCAACTGTACGTAATCCAACGTTTCATGCACCACATAGTCAACAGAAGAGAAAATACAGTCAAAATCCTCGTCAAGTGGGTAGGTTACCGAGACCCAACCTGGGAACCCGAGGCCCTGTTGCAAGAGACCGCTGCCCGTACACTGTACACTTACTGGAGCCGCCGCGGTGGCCGTGAAAAGGCTACACGCCTATGTCAATTTCACGTTTTCAAGGTCAATGCGAGAGTTTTGAAAAGAGGGGAGTGGTTTTTTGACTGTCAGTGGGTGGGATATCCAAACTCGAAAGAGGATACAACCTTGGAGCCTGAACAAAAGATCAGCGAGATTGCTCCGGTGGCGGTGGCAGATTATGTCACTAGAGAAGCAGCAGCTAGGGCAGCTAGACTTGCAGAAGCTAACCAAGCAGCAGCAGCTAACCAGAACGATGGAGCAGCGAATCCTTAGAGTATAGAAAGTACATGACAGTTGGGTCATTCCCAGTGGTATGCAAATGTCAATCGACCCCATACGACATTCCCCGTACGTGGCAAACACCAAAGTGTAGACCCGTTAAGGTTATTAGTAGCCGCATAAGGTACCTTGAGACATGCCAGTATTTGATAGTAAATCAATCTTCATCTTGTAATATTCCTCTGTTTCTACTAATAGCCAAGATACTATTAACATCATAAATAGAAAAATATTACAAAAGAGAACCTTAATAACTTACTGTTACTACTAATATTAGCTCAGATGTAAGGAAAGAAGCTATAAATTGCTTACAGAAATAATAACATGTAGATACCCATACCTATGGATATCTCGTTAAAAGACTCCTCTGCGTCACATGTACGTTTGGTCAGCGAAGAAGGGATATTCTGTGTTCCCAGTGTCTGTGCTTGACATGAACACATCACTACTCGAAATGAGATATCCAGCGGTTCATTGCTATTCAGGAGGTGTATATCAAAGCTTGACAGTACGGCAAGATGCAAATACTTACAAGGGATGGTGGTGAGTTCCGTGGTTAGGAGGTCGCGACCACGCAGGAGTGAAACTGACTTCCGACGGATTCGCTGGAGCCAGCCAGTCAGTCAGTCAACGATCGAGCCATAAAGTGAAATCGAATATGGTATAGACATAGATGAGCGGGATCCAGCTATCGGAGACATCGCAAGCTCCCCGGCGGCTGAGATGTCTGGGCAAGACGTATAACATGAACCTCTGGGACAGGTACAGAAGTCAAAGAAACGTCATTTTGATGATGATGATTATGATGATGGCTATTCCGACTACGATGAGACGAATAAGCGAGCAAGGTTTACACATTGGTGAAAGCAGGTTTATGAAACAACGGACTTGAAAATGCATTTATGGTTTGTATCCCTTGGCCTGGAACTTCTGTCTTGCGCCTGTAATGTCAGTCAGTAAGAAAAGAAGTTAGGTCTATATATTTATATATTACAAATTCATATACCTTTCAACGGTACACTCGCTATTCCAGCAACCAAAGACGACTATGGTATTCCGAACTGAAACCTTCGCAGTCCTAACATTGGAAACAACATCAAAGGTTCTACTTCTTTCAAGACACCACGGAACGTACCAGTCTGTAAAAAACTCGGGAAGGGAACCGAAAAGAATTATAAGGCTCTACAATAACCAAGATGTAGCTTGATTATATAGTGTGTCGAAGTCGCTCAGGTTCGACCACGTTTCTCAGGGAATATGTCCGCGGCTTTTAGGGTCACATATTAGACTAAGTTTGCCTACGCCTATGTGAGATAGTGTCTCAGCGTTGTGAGATGCTGTCAGCCCCAATCCTACTTGCTGTAATGTGCCACTCATTGGCGTCCACCGTGTCTAGCGTTCATGAAAGATCACCCTCACATCTAGATTATCACCAGTAAGGATAACCATGAGATAGAAACGGAATCACGAGGGAAGTGTGTCGATAAATATAAGATGTGATCTGAGTTCATAATACACCCACTAGTTAATTGAGCATATTTACATTCTTTCGAAATGGGCCTAGTGCTTTAGAAGTCTACCTTATTGGCAATTTATTTGTGTCGCTTGCTCAACCTATCCCCCTGAGTAAGTCATCCCCCACCGTAACAATGCTAGACTTATAGGAGCAAGTATATAGTCGACATGACAAGTTTTTTCCATCAGAGGGCTCTTTGTCTCAACAAACTTTAGAATTCCGGAACGAGGTGACCATAACGGTCCATCCATGCCTCAGTTCCGCCGTAGCACCAAGCAACCAAAAGCCCAAACTCACTTAGCTCCACAGGTGCGAGCTTTTCAACTACAGCCATGCAATCTGGGAGCAAAGGGTGAGGAGTAGGTACCCTCCTTTCCAGAACAGAACCCGAGTCCCAGTTTTCATCTTTGAGTCGTTCACGAGTTGTCGTAAGAATATGAATCTCATCTTCTTTGGAAGGAGAATTTGGATGCCCACTGGGCTCATGAACTACAGTCCCGTAGTCCCAGCGTCCAGTTTGGCCTTCTGCAGGAAATAGTCTGTACAGCTTGAGCCCCAATGGAAGAGGCCACCTCCCGAATTCATCAAGCTGCTGCTGAGCCCACTCCTGGAAGTGTTCTTCCTTAGACTCTTCATCGCCCGACAGTTCCGATGGAGTAGACTCAAAGGATGCCCCACTGCAGTGTGAATCTTGGATGCTAGGCATTGCAGCGGCAATGGGATGAGGACTGCCTGGGTATAGAAGCCCTCGACCCAGAAGCCCTTGACCTTGACTGTCGTAGGGAGGTGGAGGCTGATTGATGTCAGTAGCATCTGGCACGTAAGGATGGCCATGGTATTCAAGTTCCCGGATAGCAAAGCATTGGAGATTGATAGCAAGGTCGACGAACAACTCGTGGGCATTATAGGGTGGAAAGCAGAATTTGGCAGGTGGTATGCCAGCTTTCAGACTCATAAAACGGTCGCGACGTTCTTCTTCTGTCATCTGACGGTGGTGCCCGCCCTCGAGGTAGGTTCTTTCGATAATGTTGTTTCCGTCGAGATCGAAACGCATCGCTCGCCGACTTTCTCGTGCATATTGAAAGAACTCGGTTCTGTCAAAGCAAGCAAGGTAACGATCAGTATTTTCGGTCAGACAATCAGACGCTAGGTTCCGGATAGCTTCCATACAGCTGATGCATTGCTTGCTCAGCTGCTTAGCGGAGAGCTGCGCAAAGCTATTAGCCAGTTCCTCTAAACGACGTTCAAGGCTGTCCAATCGATCCTGCATGGTCTCCATCTTGACGTCTCGCAACTGCTTCTCCATGGTGTCAATGAGGAGGTATGGGTGTAGAATACTGGATTTTATATGAAATGATCAGGGGAAATTTTGTAACAAGTAGCAAACGGCGGGTGTGGCCTTGCGATTGTGTTTGAATCCCTATTAACAGAGAGGCAGAGAGAGCTTGGGTTTTATAGTTTTGATGATTGATTATCAGTGACACTGTTTCGAAGTTCATCCTCTTTACAAATCAGCTGTACTGATTAGTTCTTTAGAACAAGTAGGTCACTGCTGTGTGTGCGCGGGAACACATGTTCATCCAGGCCTGACATAGTGTTCAATGCATCGTTCCAGCTCAACTTTCCGAACTGTCACTGTGTATAGCTCAATGGATTTAAACATGAATAATAGGAATATTCGTTAAGCGCCACTGCGAGGTCGTAGTTGTCCTCAAAGCGTGGTTTGTCATGGACTTATTGTACCGATTGATGCCAATTGGATAATCCACTGCCAAATCGCTGCATTGGTTGGAACTACCCTGTAGTGGCGCCGTTGAGCTCGCTTATAAATGATGGCGATGAGCACCAAACCAGGCCAACGACATAAGTGTTGCGAGTCAGCATCAACCGCCAGCAGAAATTTCCTCATTAGGATGTTGCTATGAAGCATAGTTTAAAGGTCGCGCCCTAGTGGTTAAATGTGTCAATTATCGGAGTCAATGAGCATGGCTTTTTCATTGTTTGGTCTGCGATTAGACGAGTCGTTAAACCCGAGACTCGATCCCTTCGTAGAGGATGACGGCAAAGTATTTGGTGCCTGATGTCCTATTGAGGAGTGTCATGCTCAACATAGCAGGGGGAAAGGTTGATGCGCAGCCATGGAAGGCGTTTGGCTTTGAGGAAATACGTAGTACCCATTGGGCGATGGAGAATGAAGAGGCCAGTGAGGAAATGGTAATTGCTGTTGATTAGCCTTTATGAAAGACAAGTGCACTCACTTTTCAGGGTGGAGGAGGCAATGTGCAAACAGAACAGGAACAGGCATCGTTATGATAGTTCTGCTCGGGAGGGTATGTTTGCAATTAGACACTGGAGCAAAACCCGTCGAACCGTGAGAAAATGTTGAGGCCAGGGAGCGAGGTCGAGTCTCATCCAATCAGATCCCGCCTCGATGGCTCAGTGGTAGAGCGTGTCACTAGTAATGACAAGGTCCACGGTTCGATCCCGTGTGAAGGCACTTGAGGTGATTTCATACACTTTATCATTTTGGCGATCCTTTTTGAGGTTTCTTTTACCTTGACCAGTCTCTGGTTAGCGGCAATCTTGTCAAATAATGGGCATTGAACCTTATTGACTTGTTCCTCTAGGCTTGCTGGAGTTAGTGCTCTAAACATGAAGCTTTAAACACTCCGTTTCACCCTCATACCCGAGCCAGAAGCGAGTACCACCGGATACCCATATATCCATCATGAAGATTACTATTCCCGTCTCCAATCCATCTTGCCCATTTTGTCTCGCCAGAGTCCTGATCGAACAGACACCATTTCCCCCTTCTGGCTTCGCAAGCGACTCCTCTCGCACCCAACCCACGCATCAACCGGTCTCCGGGTGTTTCAACAGACGATGCTTCAGATGATCTGCCGGCAACAAACCCATACAGATACACTCGTTCCAATCTGGGAAGGTTGCCTCTATTGATGAGTATGTCCCCGATGATATCCACCAATGCCCTGTTGCCAGCACCGGTCTTTCCGGTGCAGAGAAACTCGTCCTCAGAGAACCCTTCATTGTCTTCGATTCCTGCTGCAGGTCGATGCTCGATCACGAGGGTCTCTAGTGTCCGACCAGAGGCCAGGATGAGTCTTTTCCACGCCTCGAGGCTGTCACGCTCTGCGGTTGCCGACCATGAATTATACTGATTGAAGTAATCACCACGACTATTGCAGGGGGAACACAAGTATAAGTGCCTGAGGTTTGAGAATTGTGGTCGTGTACTGAGTGAGGGATACCCAAGTGGTCGCGGGATGACTCCTCCGGGTTGCTGTCCCCATGGGCCATCATTTCCAGCATCTTGTTCACTGATACTGACTATACTCGGCTGCGGCTGATCCAACATACCAAGCTCTAAGCGCTTGAGCGTTTCGTGGGACTGGAGAACATAAGTTGAAACAGATCGGGGGATATAGGCGAAGAGCTTTGCAAACTGCAGCATCTTCATAGGGGTTTCTCGTATCTCCTCAATTTCTCTGTAGAAGGGAGTAACACAAGCGCCGTGAAGTTCCAAGTATTCGAGATTCTTGAAGTAAGGTAGGAGCTTCCAAACAGAGACTGGGTCTACTCCCGAACCTTCATCGGGCTGCCAGTCTGGCTTAATCACGGTACACAGGCTCTTCACTCTGCTAGCGATGTCCCTTAGGCGTCCTTCATCGTTAGCGTAGAGTGCCTGTAACATGGTGAAGAGACTCTTGGCTCTTTCGCTGATATCGCTCTGCCAACCATCTCTTTTCGAATCATGGTAAAACCGATTGGGAGATTTGTATGGTAATGGCTCATTGAGCTCTGCGCTCGACTCGTGATATCCCTTCTCATGAAGCTCAATATCCCTCCATAGACAGTCTCCAGCGATTGACGCCAAATGCCTGCAGGTGTAGCTGAGACGGCATAACTCTTGCGGAGAACTCTCGTGGATGATCTGGAGAAGGATCTCGCAAGGCAATGAGTCGAGCGAGGCCATCGCGAAATCTGATATTGCCGATTGCAGGATTAGATTCGTTTCTGAAGCGTTATATGGTTTCTGGACATGCGCCACTTGCTTATACTGCTTACGGTCTCACCTCCCGTGATCCGTCGGAGAGCGGCGCATGCTGCCATATCGGTCGACTGGTGGTAAGACAGCATCCTTGACTCCAGATATCGGCCTATCAGGTCATTCTATGAGTCTGACGCTTCTGAGCACACCAGATCTGGGGGGTGGATGAGTTTGTGCTAATTATTTGACAAAAAGACTGCGCCGGAGAGAAGCTTCACCACTCATGAGAGTAGGATCGGGATCGCCTTCAGTTTACTTTCATCCATCCCCGATGAACGTAAAATAATTCTCCGAGGGGTATTTAACGAGAAAACTGTAAGATGGCGAAATTCAGACTAGATTCCTCGACACGTGGAATGAATGATGTAGTCACACCTACTCACATGAATGAATCCTGGGAGTTATCCAGGCAATGCAGCGTGATGGGCCGGGAGTTACAATGAATGATGCAATCGCGTTAAAGCTGCGATTCATGCCAGTAAACGTTTTAAATCCAATATGTACTGACAACGGCGATTTGTAACCGCCGCTCTATTGAATGGGATTATGACTGGTAGTTCTGTCATAGCACGACGCACTTGCGTAGAAGCCCAACACTGCAAGTAGCTCATCTAATCACCTCAGCGAAACACTGCTATTCATTATTACGGAATAATTCAAAAGGATAGGCCATGGCCATGAGATAAGCAGATCCCAAACCGGATGACCGCCGATGTGTTTTGTGCTGTGTTAACGGATCGGGTCCCTGCCCGTAACATGTCGGACCGCCTCCACCGAGTCAGCCAGCCCCGCCGCCGGGCTCAAGCACCGACATTTACACCAAGAACTTATAACAAAGGGAACAGAGTCGCTTCAACCTACCGACGTACTAGCTCAAGCTTACCATATTCACCTGACAACATTATCTCCACATTCATACATCACAATGTCAGCTCAACAGCACTCAGCCTTTGGCTTTGCGGAATACATCCCGCCCGACCCTATCTTTGAAGTGACCAAGCGGTTCAACGCTGACCAAAGTCCTCAAAAGGTAAACCTTGGGCAAGGCACGTACCGCGATGAAAACGCTAAGCCCTGGGTTCTTCCATCTGTGAGGGAGGCTGAGAAGCTGATTGGCAATGCTGGTCATGAATACTTGCCGATTGAGGGTTTGCAGAGCTTCAGAGATGAGGCTACCAAGTTGCTGTTCCACGATACTTCCGCGCTCAAAGAGAACAGAGTGAGTTGAACAGTGCTTCTTGTCCGTCTAGTCGCTGATCCTTCTCAGATTGCAAGTTGTCAATCCATTTCTGGTACCGGATCTCTCTTGCTTGCTGGGCTTGTTCTCCGCAAAGCTAATTCAGGTATCGAGAACATCATCATCACAGATCCAACCTGGTCGAATCACGACCTTCTTTTCAAAGAGATTGGATTCAATGTTACAAAAGCGCCCTACTACAAAGATCGAAGCTTTGACTATGATGGCTACATTGGTGCTCTAAAGAAAGCCGATAAGCGTTCTGCCGTTGTTCTCCACGCATGCGCTCATAACCCGACTGGCTGCGATCCAACTCATGATCAATGGAAACAAATTGCAGCTGTCATTAAAGAGAACCAAATCTTTCCAATCATAGACTCAGCATATCTTGGATTCAACTCAGGTAACTACGATGAAGATGCCTGGGCGATCAAGCATATCATCGAAGATCTCGGTCTCGAAGCCGCGATCTGCATGTCCTTCGCGAAAAACATGGGCCTGTACGGAGAGAGAGTTGGTCTAACAGCAATCGTGACAAAGTCTGAAGACGCCAAGCGAACCGTCTTCTCACTTCTGCAGAATGCTCAGCGACAGACTGTTTCGAACCCTCCGGTCTATGGAGCGAATCGCAGCTACTGTACTTGGAAACTCCGAACTCGAGAAGCAGTGGCATCAAGATCTTGTCACCATGTCTTCACGAATTAGGTCAATGAGAAAGAAGCTATATGATGAGCTTGTGCGGTTTGGGACGCCGGGAGATTGGTCGCATATCGTCAAGCAGACCGGCATGTTCGGGTACACTGGTATCAACATATCCCAGATTGAACGCTTAGAAGGCAAGTGATCTCTCTATCCTTTGAGATGTGTACTGACTCGGTTTTAGAGCAATATCACATCTATATGGCGAACACATCCAGGATAAGTCTTGCAGGCCTGAATGATCACAACGTGGAGTATGTGGCAAGATCATTAGATGAGGTGGTCCGAAATGTATAGTGAAGACAGCGGTTACCAAGCCGCAATTTCAGACATTACTCGAATAAGAAGCCTCCAGACTAGGAAAATCCTTGAAACATGTTACTCAAACTTTCCTGTATCCCGCACAACCTTCCCAAGCAGTGCACATAAGATCGACTTCAGTGATATTCAGAGAACGACGGGGAATTGCATAATAATGCAAATACTTGCCTTCAGTTGTGTCGGTCCAGCTCGATCGGCTCGAATGCAGGGTTCTTCATCGGTGCCCCCGGTCCGTCATCGACGATCAACGAGCAGATAACATATTTGGAGGCTCCGCATCGGACCTCTCACGTATCCCCCCAGATCCTTCGAGAGCATGCAGATCGCGTAAGACTTCAGGACAACAACACGGCCCCTGAACTCAACGCATGTTCCAAGGTCACAGTTGCACCGTCTGTAACCGCTCCTCACCATACAGACACTGGTATCCAATTCCACCCCATGCCGGCCAGACGTCCGATATAAACTAGAATATGCAAGACGGCTTCTAGCGTAATACAAACCCGAGACCCAAGCTCCCAACCCCTGCCCTTCGCGAGGACAAGCCGATGCATGGCGTTTCACGCCCCGACCCCCAACTACCGCATCTGGACTAACTTCTCCAGATATGATAAGATCCCAAGACCAACGGTGCCATTCCCGTACCTAGCAAGAGGGCATCTCTCTGTGATACGTGACCGAAGTGGGGCTAGCGAACCATCGGGAAACTCTCCCGCGTCCAAGTCTAGACCTCCAAGGCACGTCGCTAAAGATAATGGAAGTAAACAGACACCGATGACGGTCTGATAAGATGTCCATGTGATGAATTACCCCGCTTCCCCGCGGTGTTTGTTCAAAGGGAGCGTGTATCGGTTGGGGTGCCGATAGGGTTTGTTAGAGCCGCGTGAGATGGAGGTTCCAAGTCAAATAGATGATAAGGTTATGATGCTTCACTTCAAAAAAAGCACAGCTTGTCACTGCCATTTCTCTTCCCTCTACACCAACACAGTAAGAATTGTGAAGAGAACCTGAGTGCCTGACATGACAACACTCTCAACTACTACTCGTTCACGCGCCGCTCAAGGCCTCACCCTCACACTGCGCCCTACTTCGCGAGTGCGGCGAGATAGCCTCGTCGCTCTCGTTCGCTACTCGTCCACCAACGCCGCAGCAGCGCTTGAGGCGACACGCACAAACACACCCGTCGTCAAAGGCGCGGAATCACCACTTTCAGAACTCCCTCCCTTGGTTCTCTACCGCTCTCTCTTGGTCAATTCCATATCGTCAAGACCATGGCTCCTCATCCCTTCGCTGCATATTCTTCAAAAGCTCTCCAACCCTGCAAACCCATATCTCTTCAATGTTGATCGCAACCCGCTACTGCGAGGCTTGCTAAAGCATACGTTCTACAAGCAGTTTTGCGCTGGCGAGACTGGCGCTGAGACGCAATGTACCATGAAGTCGTTGCAGGATATGGGATTCAAGGGAACGATTCTAACATTTGCGAGGGAGACTGTCTTCGATGCCAAGACTGGTAAAGACCAGGGTTTTGGTATCGAAGCTTCGAGCTCGAATGAGTGTCAGTGGTGCGAGAACATTGAGGCGTGGAGGGAGGGAACTGTCAAGACTGTTGAGCTTCTCCGCGAGGGTGACCAATTGGCCGTCAAGTGAGTCGACTCACGTTACTCATTCACGATATCGCGTACTAATAGCTCTTTAGGATGACCGGCGCTGGACCTGGAGTCTGCGAGGCTTTCGCCAACGGCACCGAACTCCCCAAGCAATTCGTCGACGCTTGCCACGAGATCGCCCAAAAGTGCAAAGACCGCGGCGCATATATCCTCATCGATGCTGAATCACAGCATTACCAATGGGGTATTTTCCGTCTCGGCATGGAACTCCAGCAAAAGTTCAACACCGACGGCAAGGTCGTTCTCTACAATTCCTACCAAGCTTATCTCAAGAGCACCCACGACACTCTGGCTAGGCATCTCCAAGCCGCGCTCGACAAGGGCTTCACCCTCGGCATCAAGGTCGTTCGCGGCGCATACATGGCTTCTGATCCCCGCTCCCTAATCCACGACACAAAGCAAGACACGGACGATTCCTACAACCAAATCGCCCAGGGCGTCCTGCGACAGGAATTCCGCTCCTTCGGCACCACCAAGCCCTTCCCCTCCGCGCAGCTCCTTCTAGCCAGTCACAACAAACAGTCGCTGGTCAAAGCTCACGAAACGCACCAGCAGCGCACAAAGGCGGGTCTTCCGACTGTGCCGGTCAAGTTTGCGCAGCTCCATGGCATGTCGGACGAGGTTAGCTTCGGGCTGATGAAGCTAAAGGACGATGCGGGGGTGGCTCCCGAGGTTTATAAGTGCACTACGTGGGGTACGCTTCCAGAGTGCATGGCTTATCTCACGAGAAGGGCTATTGAGAATAGAGATGCTGCTGCTAGAACGCTGGATGAGTATTCGGCGTTGAAGAGTGAGCTTTGGAGACGGTTGGCTTTCTGGCGATAGGCGAAAAGTGTTTGTAATTACAAAGAATTATTAGTTAAGAATGGAATTACTTCTAGAACTTGATCTCTGTGCCATCGTGTTGTTCAGTCTCCATGTTCCCGGGAGGCTCTATCGTTCACCGCTGCGATAGCGCTAGAAAGTCTCAGCTGGGAGATAACATGGATTGGATGTTAGTGCAGTGCACTGCACCTCACACGCCTCTTCTTATCCATGCAGATCTCTTGTCAGTGACACATTCACAATCCTTGCAAATAAATGCTGTCGGTACTCACAAAGCGGGGCATCTGATCCAGAAACTCAATTCCTTCGTCTTCACAAAGTGTCACGAGCACTGAAACGTGTTCCATCGCACATCCAGTGGCGCCGGTGAGGGTCCCGTAGCCCTGTAATCCACTGGGCTATCTAAAATGCGGAGCTTAGCTCTACCCCACGGTTCAGCATCTTTCATCGGCAGCGCTCCCGTTGATACTACCCCTCATCAAAAACAAAGAGATAACATCCATACCCGCATCTGCACGACTTGTCGACGTCTTTCCAGTCGTGGTTTGGTCTATTTCTTCGTGTGAGGTCACAAGATCGGCTGGCTGCTCGCATGTCGCCTTTTGTGTATGTATTCCTTGGGTACGCTGCAATTTGTCACATCATTTGGCGAGCAAGACATTATCTTTCGCACCGTTAAATCGTGTCCCCTGTCACGACAGATATTGCAACGATGGCCGGTCTAAGCAATGCCACACTCACCATTCTAGGAACAGGTAAGATTGGCGCCCGATTCGTCGGTAGTGCTTGGACTGACGACTGCAGGAAACATCACAAAGCCCATTGTGAAGAATTTGCTTCCTGTCATCAAGAACGGCGAGACAAACCTGCCTTTCACAAAGATCATCGCTTGCGTGCGGTCAGAAGATTCGGAGTCAAAGCTGAATGACCAATTCTCAGAGTACAGTAACATTTTGACTGTTTCTCGTGGCGACAATGTCAAAGCTGTACAAAATGGCGACGTGATCGTCTTGGGGGTTGATCCAGCTGATATCGCCGATGTTCTCTCCCAAGACGGCATACGAGATGCTCTTTCAGGCAAGCTTCTCATCAGTGTAGCTGCTGGCTGGACGAAAGAAAAGCTCGAATCTACGCTCTATGGAAGCGAGACAACCAACGAGAATGCGTCTGGTAGGGCTTGGGTCATTCGGACTCTGCCCAACATCGCATGCATGGTATCAGAGGGACTTATTGCCATCGAAAAATCACCTACGGAGCCTCAAGTCCCAGAAGAGCTTATGGATCTCACCAAGAACCTCTTCAACACCATCGGCAGAACCACCGAAGTCGCCCCTCGTCTGATGAACGCTACAACAGCCGTTGGAGGATCTACCCCAGCAATGTGGGCTATCATCTGTGACGCCTTCATCGATGCGTCAGTGGCCGTTGGTGTACCCAGGGCTACTGCACAGACTATGATCTACCAGTCCATGAGGGGTTCAGCTGCAATGCTTCAGAGTGGACTGCAACCCGGGGATTTGAGAGACCAGGGGACTTCACCTGAGGGATGCACTATCGGAGGAATCATGGTTCTAGAAGAAGCGGGAGTAAGGGGACACCTTGGACGCGCGCTCCGGGAAGCGGTCACTCTGGCAAGGTTGATGGAGACTACTACCCATGTCAATGATACACGTCCTACTTCATAGACCTAGCCAGGAACTGAGTATAATAGAATGTATTTTATACCAAAAGACGAGACGCCACCTCCCCTCTTCCCTGTTAGGCTATCTCCAAAGTGCGAAGTTTCTCCGATCTACTATAATAGCCTTCCCGTTGTGTATGCATTCCTGTACCTACTTTTCACTCTACACATCGTACTAACAGCCCTTCTAGAAGCTCCCTATAACATCTTATGAAACCTTGACCTTACCTCCATGTTTGCCACACACCCTACTCCAAAGGCCGGTATGATCCTCAGAGACCGCAGTATTGTGGCTGAGAATAGGTCCCTTCGGATCTGTGCCGAGCGCTCAACCCACGGTATTCCCCGTGGTCGGGCATACAGGTCCAACCCAAGCAGGTGGACTGGGGTAGCGAAGAATTGTGAGAAGATGGGCACTGTTAGCTGTGATATGATCGCCTTGGAGTGCGGGCTTGATGATAAGCTATCAGGGATGAGAGATGATAGCCAAGGTGCCATCGTAAAAGACCCAAAGATGGTGATGGCATCTCTCATGAGAAACGTAGCTGTAGCGGCTCGAGGAACGCCAGGCTTTACAACAGGTGCAACTTTATCAGTCGGCGTTGTTGAAGCACTGAACATCTGAGCAAAGCGCACATCTTTCAGTACGCCGAGAGGAACATTTACTATCATCGTATTGACAAAGGTTATTGTTCCGACAGCAGCTTTGTGGAACTCATGAGCCAGCGTATCTGACGCATTTGACACAGCGTATGTTGCCCCATAAAGAGTCCAGACGTAGCCAAATGCACGGCTGAAGATGAAGCGGCCTGGATGTTTGATAGCGCTCAAGCTGTGAACTTTCATGCCCTGTGCCAGAGGTCTGTTGAAGGAGACTTTCTCTACCATGGATCTGAAGCTTGTTAAATAAGCTCTGTGTGAGAATTATGGGACATACTGATCAATCACCGTGATTACCGGTGTTATTAAAGTAGCAGAGATAGCTGCTGCTGCTATGTCCCCAACTATGGGCCTCCATAGATAGCTGCGACTGAATGTTGCTTCAGCGACATCTTGGTGTTTTTCCATGAGGTGTGGTGTTTGATTGAACCCGCGAAGTGTATTCGTAGGCAAGGCTCGATCAGATGAGGCTCTCAAAGCGTTGGGGTCGCGATGTTTGATAAGATACAGCACCTTGCAAAAATGATAGCAATGTCCTAGAAAGAAGAGTGACTACAGGGGCACCAAATGCCGGGAGCAGTCACTCAAGCCCAGCCATCCCTCCCAATCCGTGCAACAGTACAGCTACGCCAACACCATCGCACGGCCATACCGACAACACGGGATCCTCAACCGACCCTTCTAAAACTCACTGAACCCTACCACCAGAAACCCCCATCGGTGTCCCTCCCGTGCAGCGTCTTCAGCGTCTTGTGACACTGTCGGCCCCGCGCCCGGTCCCAAAAGGTGGCTTACCTTTTAGCGCTGTGAGGGGTAACTGAATCAACCCTCCACTCCACTAAAACGTTTCGGTTGCAGCCCCGACTTCAGTGGGATAAGGTTGTGATGTCAACATAAAAACACCCGTCAGAAGCGCTTCTGTTAATGTTCTTCTCTACTCATCATATCAAGCTTGAGCTATACAGTACGAGATCGCATTCCTCATACTACAAAAATGGCTTCTTCGGTTCGTGCTCTGACATCAAAAGGTCGTTTGACTCCTCTCTGTCGTGCTCGTGCTCGTGCTTCTGCGCCTGCGATTTCACTGCAGAAGCGAGGCAATGCTACGATTGTGCCTTTCAGACTACCCGCTGCTCGCAATGAGCCCAACGTAAGCGACCTGCTCTTGAAAACAATTATTTCTCGGATATTGACTGTTTAGCCCACATACACAAAAAACTCGCCTGAGCGTGCAAAGGTAGAAGCAGCCCTCAAGAAACTCCGCTCTCAACTGCCCCTAAAGAGCGAAATCATCTTCAACGGAGTATCCCAAAAGATCCACGCCAACGAAGACCAAGTCCTCCCCGCAGAACACGCCACCACATTCACAAACTACCCCCTCGCTTCGAAAGAGCAGGTCAGCGCTGCTATCGAGTCCGCACTCAAGGCGAAGAAGGACTGGGAAAACACGCCGTTCGTCGACCGTGCTGCTATCTTCCAGCGCGCGGCGGAACTTGCTACTACAAAGTATCGATATGAACTCATCGCTTCGACAATGCTGGGACAGGGAAAGAATGTTTGGCAGGGTGAGATCGATGCTGCGGCTGAGTTGGCTGATTTCTTCCGGCTGGCTGGCCATTACGCTGCTGAGATCATGAGCAAGCAGCCTGAGCGTGGAACAGACGGTATTTGGACGCGCATCGACTACAGGCCCCTTGAAGGATTCATCTACGCTGTTTCGCCGTTCAACTTCACTGCCATCGGTGGAAACCTGATCGCTCCCGCTATTCTCGGCAACGTTGTCCTCTGGAAGCCTTCGCAGTACAACATTCACCCCAGCACCATCATCTACAAGATCCTGCAGGAAGCTGGCCTTCCCAAGGATGTTATCCAGTTCGTCCCTGGTGACGCTGCCGAGATCACCGAGACTGTCCTTGCGCATCGCGAATTCGCTGGTCTCAACTTTGTCGGTTCTTCAGAGGTTTTCCGTTCGATTTATGGCAAGATTGGTCAGGGTATTGCTGAGAAGCGATACCGCGATTTCCCTCGCGTTGTTGGCGAGACCTCCGGAAAGAACTTCCATCTGGTTCATCCCTCTGCCGACATCAACAACGTCGTTAACCACACTATCCGAGGTGCCTTTGAGTACCAAGGCCAGAAGTGCTCTGCTACTTCTCGTGCCTACGTTCCCGAGTCCAAGGCCAAGGAGTTCTTCTCTCTTATCCAGCAGAAGATGAAGGACATTACCCAAGGTAGCCCCGATAAAGATTTCGAGGCTTTCATGGGTCCTGTGATTCACGGTCGATCGTTTGAGAAGATCAAGAAGATCATTGACGAAAGCAACAAGGATCCTCAAGTCAAGCTTATCGCTGGTGGAAAGTACGATGGTTCCGTTGGATACTTTGTCAAGCCTACTGTTTACCAGGTTGACTCGCCGGATCATCGCCTCTTCAACGAGGAGATCTTCGGTCCTGTTCTTGCTGTCTATGTCTACAAAGACTCTGAATTCACTCCTATGCTCAAGAGCATTGATGAGAACGGTGGTGGCCTTGCTTTGACTGGTGCCGTCTTTGCTCAAGATCGTGCTGCCCTTCGTGAAGCTGAGGATGCTCTTCGCTACTCTGCCGGTAACTTCTACCTCAGTAAATCCTCCCTTCCCCATAACGAATTTTCACGCAATTCTAACAGATTACAGACTGCAAGACAACTGCTGCTCTCATCGGCCAACAGTCATTCGGTGGTGCTCGAAGCTCTGGTACCAACGACCGAGCTGGTAGCCCTGACATGCTTCGACGATTTGTGTCTCCTCGTCTTGTCAAGGAGGAGTTCTTTGAGCTTGAGGAGTTCTTGTATCCTTCCAACACCCAATAGACCTAGCATAACCTATCTAGATTTGTACCAAAAGCTAAGAAGTGAACTTAATGAACTTTTAATGAAAACTTTCTCTGGTCTGCATAATCGTAATTTGATACTCGACTGGACCTGTGATTGGTAATGCATTTAAATTCATATGTATTCATTCCAGCTAATCGTCTCATTTTATCTGAGGCTGGTTTATTTACTCTATGTGTGATTGCCTAGTGTGCAGACTTGTGTTAGCCTGAGACTCACGATGGCTGTCTCGAGGCTATGCCAACCTGTGTGCTACTCAATTGACTGACATTCCTTCAACAAGGCCAATTCCTCAAGAATCAGATGTCTTCCCCCATCTAACTCCCAAATCGATAAATTTAGACCGTGAAGCTGGTAACGCGTGCGAACTCGCTTCACGCCGCTGATAATGCCCTACCGATAAGCAGATCAACAACATACATATGTCCAAATCCGCAGACATGTTAGTAATTAAACTTTTACAAGCCACAAAACTCTCAGCGGATGATATTCAGTCATCCAATTGGTTGTTCGATACATGCCGTCTTGGTTTCAGGCTACGGAACGGCCTGGAGGCCTTCATTGGCACTTGCATCCACGCTATATTCAGCTCAAGGTTTCTTCAACGGTTTGACAGGTATGTAACCTGTCTAACTTGCATATTTGTGCCTGATGCATATTCTAGAAGCTTGCTGTGATGTCCTCGATGTGTTCGGGAAAGGTTCTCCACAACAATTGGTCTCGGGTTTGGAAGCCGAGGGCTAAGCGCAGCTCGCAGTATTGATACAGAACCAAGAAAGATATTTCCACTATTACTGATAGTACATCTTCTCTTTTGTCTTCTGTCTTCTGTCTTTTCCTGTCATCTCACTTCACTGTCAAGTCTTTAGACAATTGAGATGACTACCAGGGGGTCAGCGCCTGTCATGTAGAACCATAAGGTATCGGCTTATCCTAGCTTCATCCCTGTACATGCCGGTGAACGGCTTCCAACAGACCCCGCGATAAACACTCTCCGATAACGGCTGCAATCAACTCCCGAATCCTCCATATCAGCTAAGTCCAGATAATGCACGTCGTCACCAGACCCATACGCCCAAAACCGTAATCAAAGATCGTCGGGTTGAGCTTGCGGCTACGCTAACCTTCCAGCAAGACTCCACTTGAGCACGGATGGGGAGACGATAGCGCTAAAGTAGCGTCCAGTTTTCTCAGTGCCAATCATTTGGGTATCAGCATCGGGTGGTCTCCCGGTGGTGTCGCTTTGGCAGCGTCACCAGTCTATTTTTGCATTTCTGGCTATTGTTGAAACTTCGGATTGTGGAAAGGCGTTAAGCGTAGGCGCATCACGAGACGGTGGTGGTCGGATATCGAACGATGATGCGTTTGGAGGCTCGGAACGGGGTAATACTTATAGAATGAGGCCTCAATTGCTTCGGTCTTAACAGCAATAGCTTCGATTCTCCTCAAGTGTGTAGCCATGAGCGTCTCCAAATCCGAACCAATCCTAATTGTCGGAGGCGGTGCCTTTGGCCTCTCAACAGTCGTGCACCTGCTCAGAGCTGGCTATAAGGATATCACCGTTCTCGACAAAGATGAAGAGATTCCTTCTCGATGGTCTGCCGCAAATGATTTGAACAAAATCGTGCGCGCAGAATACGAAGATCCTCTGTACCAAGATCTCACAGTGGTAAATTGACCCCAAATTACCCCAACTCCAACATTTACTAGATCGCTATTGACGCATTGACCAATCAGAAAGCCGTTGAGGCCTGGCAGACTCCCCTGTTCGCTCCGCATTTCCACCAAGTGGGCTTCCTGCACTGTGTTTCTGGCAAAGCACCCAAAGAAGCGCTTGACACGCTCAATCGATTCCGCGCTGCAGCTGAGCGAGACCCTCGCATGAGATCTCATATTTCGCCACTTGATAGCCAGAAAGATATCTCAGATGTTGTTTGGCAGTACAAGGACAGCACGTTTCCTGGTTGGAATGGATACTTTAATAGATTCGATGGTTACGCGCACTCAGGCAACGCGTTGAGGTCCATCTTTTTGGCGACGCGTGCCCAGGGCGTGAAGTATATCCTCGGTGCAGCAGGCGTTGTATCTGAGATCGTCTACGAGACGACCTCTTCTGGCCGAAAAGCAAAGGGCGTCAAGACCACTGGCGGGCTCTTCTACCCTTCCAACCTGGTCATTGTTTCTGTCGGTGCGGCTGGTGCAAAGCTCGTCCCAGAGATCGGCAAGCAACTCGTCGCAAAGTCTTGGTCCGTCGCTCATCTTCATCTGACTGACGACGAGACATCAACTCTTCGCGGTATCCCAGTGACATACGCGCGCGATCTAGGTTTCTTCTTTGAGCCTGATCCCAAGACAAACCTTCTCAAGCTATGTCCTATGGGCGGTGGCTTCATCAACACCGATCCCAGCACTGGAATTTCGTATGCACCTACGGATTTGAAGCAGAGTGCTTTCTTACCTGAGGGTGATGAGAGGCAGCTTCGTGAGCTTGTACGACAGACTCTTCCTCAGTTTGCTGATCGACCATTCGTGAAGAAGACGCTTTGCTGGTTCGCTGATACTGCCGACTCAGACTTTATCATCGACTACGTACCTAACACGTCTTCGTCGGTTCTGTTCTTGTCTGGAGACAGTGGTCATGGGTTCAAATTCTTTCCCATCTTTGGCGGGTTTGTGAAAGATCTGTTGCAGTCAGAGAAGGGAGAGCAGCCTGAGGCAAGATGGAGATGGAAGAACCCCACGACTGATGAAGGAAAGGGTGATTGGGGCGGTGCTGTGAGCTGGAGACTTGGTAACTCGACTGAGCTCGCTGATATACAACCTGTCGGTCAGACCAAACTCTAATGTCTCAGCAATTGTTCTCCATCTAGAGTTTTTAGTTTTCTAAAGCACTTGCTAGCCTACTTAGATAATATTACTATATCGTCATTTAGATTCCTATCTTCAATTCTCTTTTCGCTTTTTATTAGCTTCATTGTTCGTTTGGTGCTTCAGAACTGTGAGGAATTATTTCTTGGGACATTGGCTTCGTTATTCAACTACATCCCTCGTCAAGATAGCTCATAATCCCAAAAATTTTAAAATTCAGCAGAGTGAGAAAACATATGAATTGAGTCGGGTCAGGGTTTATAGAAACTTGAGCATGACATTTTTCTGCCTCCAAGTCCTTGCACTCGATTCCAGGGTAAGCAGCTCAACTTAGATCTGCTGGGCCTTGGACAGCCGAAGGCCAACATTGCCCGAGGAGCAACTGCAGATACCTCGAATTTAGTTGCTTCTCCAAGCCTTCTCGAATACGGAAACAATATTGAGTCATTAGAATTATTGCTTTCTCAGCATATTCCCAAAGTAAACTTGAGAGTCAAGAGGTAGCCCCGAAGTGACTCGGCCGACACGCCCGAGCATTCTCAGCACATGACTGGCCAGCGCTGTCTCCCAGGTCCACAGTAATCGCCGGGAAGCCTGCCGGTCGCAACGGACGGATTCCCGGGGCCGAGACGCAGCGCAACAACCACTGAAATCCTCCATCTTCGGAGCAGCCTTTGACACGTCGGAACAGATTCGCGATACAACCCCACTTCAGATGAGGAGGTGATTATCATCATGCTTTTAAAGAACAACGATTGAGTCAAATATCTGCATCAACTGAAACATCATCAACAATAAGTTACGTTTTCACCCTAAGTAATTCATCAATTACATACTCGTACCATCATCATGGGCTCCCTCAACCCTGCACCCTCCCAACAACCCCATGTTCCCAGGTAAGCCTCCATCCCAAACCCGCCTCATCACCATAGCATACTGACATTTCTAGTCCTGGAGTATGGTGTCCAGCAGTCACATTTTTCAATCACTCCGACGACACAGTAGACCATGCCTCTCAAGCAAAATACTTCGCCCATCTCGCCGACTCCGGCCTAAACGGCCTTATCGTGATGGGCTCCAACGCCGAGGCCTTCCTCCTTACCCGCGAAGAGCGCTATGAGCTCATCGCCCTTGCCCGCAAGACCATCGGCCCTGACTTTCCCCTCATGGCCGGTGTCGGAGCTCACTCTACTAAGCAGACTCTGGAGCTTGCTGAAGATGCTCACAAGGCTGGCGCGAATTATCTCCTCGTGCTGCCCCCGGCGTACTTTGGCAAGGCGACGAGCATGAATGTTGTTAAGCGCTTCTTTTCCGAGGTCGCCAAGAAGTCGCCATTGCCAGTTGTTATTTATAACTTCCCTGGTGTGACTAATGGTGTTGATATTGATTCCGAGACGATTGTCCAGATCTACGAGGAGAGCAAGAAGTCCCATCCCAGTGGCAAGTCCAACGTCGTCGGCGTCAAGTTGACCTGTGGCTCCGTTGGAAAGATCACCCGTCTCGCAGCTCAAATTCCATCATCGGAATTCTCTACATACGGCGGTCAATCTGACTTCCTCATCGGCGGTTTAGCAGCTGGCAGCGTAGGATGCGTCGCAGCCTTTGCCAACGTCTTCCCAACCCTTACATCAAAGATTTACGCTCTGTACAAGGAGGGAAAATTCGAGGAGGCACTGAAGTTGCAACAACTTGCTGCTCTTGCCGAGCGACCTTGCAAAGCGGGTGTTGCTTCTACAAAGTACGCCGTTGCGGTGTTTTCGGCAAGGTTGGCGGGTGTTGAAGGGGCTGAGGAGAAGTTGGCACCGAGACATCCGTATGAGCCTGTTGGAGAGGCTGTTAAGACGAGTGTTAAGAGTATTATGAAGGAGGCGGGCGATAAGGAGGAGGAGTTGCTTAAGACTTGGACGGATCGTGTTAAGGGACGCCTGAACTAGATAGAGGGGAAAAGACTAAACATTGAGAATAATAGAGCTGTTGCTAACACGATATGAGACATGTAATGCATTGATGAGACATGCAAGTGACGCGATGCCTTGGGAGGAAACGCCCCGTTGACCCTGTTCTTCCAGGACCGTTCCCCGGACTGTTGGATCACCCTGCAGCCGAACAGCGGGAGAACGATGGCGAATACTTCCATCGCGTTTCCATGGGTCAAACGTTAACGTATCGGGGTGAATGCATATTCAAAGTCCGTCCCCCATGCACCATCGGTGGACCTGTTGCATCAATTGTGTGACATGTTCAACCCATCCGGGAAGGCCGTGGTCAAGCGCAGGGTGCTTCGATTATCGTTTCCCCATGTTCTAGCCTCACTAAAATGACCAGGGTCAAAGCCTAATCCGCTATCAAAACACGGCGACCCAGCAGCTGTCCCACTGCAAAGTCGTTATCAACAGTGCGCCTCCACTTGGTGAAAGCCCCCAAACTCACCTCACTTATTAAGGTAGAGTGGAAAGTTAGCGATTTCGACCCCCGCATGCCACCATTTTCTTCCTTTCTCCCTCTGAACATCTTCATTCCCGATTATTCCCCTAGCATTTCGTCTTTTTTTACCCTTTACAGCATCATACTCATGACCTAGTGGCGGCTGCTCTAACCCCAACTCTGCAGCAGGGGCAAAAACCGCTGCAGCGCTTTGAGCTCAAGCTAACGAAACCTTCTCTTCCCCGCCAACCACCGAAACAATTCTTTTTCAATTCATCAGCGCCTTTCTTCTCTCATCATACGATTTGCTGCAATGGCGCCTGGATCGACGCATGCAAGGAAAACGTCTGGTACGACTGCAGGATCAGGTCGTGTTTCCAAGAGATCTGATAACGCGTGAGTACGGCGCTGAGACCTGGATCCCCCTGTATCCGCCCGCACTGAGTGTCCCCTCACCTTGCAACGTCAACTTCACCTCACTCACCGAAAGTCAGCAACAAAAGGGAGCGATACTGATGCAAACAATAGATGCTCTCGATGTCGCAAGCAAAAGATAAAATGCTCAGGTTCACATCCCTGCGACGCGTGTAAGAAACGCAAATTATCATGCGAGTTTGATCAACGCGATCAGAAGGTTCTCGTCACGCGTGGGTAAGCTCACCGCAATTGACTTTGTCGACATGAACATGACGTATTGATGGCTTCTCAAGATTCATCCTAGATTTACAGCAACGCGCCGCGACGAGACAATCAGGTGCCGGGACGACCGAGTATATCACGCCTGGGTCTTTGGATACAAACATCAATGTTGGGGGACCTTCTGATTCCGGTATGTTTTGATGGTCCGATAGAGGAGGGCAATAGCTGATGGTGATAGTTGAACCTCCCCCTCATTTGCCTTCACCCGGCGGCAATGTCTCTGCTTCCCTGCCAACGGAGGACTCGCTCCTTGGGAGCCACAGCAGCACCAATAGCAGCGGCAAGGGACTGGACCCCATCGCGTCAGCACTGGTGAATCCGTTGTCGTCTGGGCAGTCCAAGTTTATGGCCTCAGCGCAAGGCCGAGAATGTAAGTACTCATCGCTTTCAGCCGAGTTTCAGCTGACATTTCAGTCTATCTCGGAACATCATCAAATTGGTCCTTCAGCCGACGCGTCCTCAGCCTTACTCATGAATACATTCACCAAAGCCCAATATCTGTCGACAACCTGCTCTTCGATGGCTTAGCATACGACCTTGGATGGGACGGATCTCGAATCACTCCAGCACTGGATCCGCCGGTCATGCCCAGTCTTGACCATGCAGTCTTTCTAATTAACACGGTCAAGTTTCACTGCGGTCAGCTATTCCATCTATTTGACGAAGAGACGTTCATGGCTTATCTCCACGAATTCTACGCGGACCCGAGTAGTCATATCGCAGCTGCGGACCTGCCATACATTCACCTCCTTCTCATCCTCGCTTTTGGCAAAGCTTTCGCCGAGAACAACAACTACCAAGCAAAGAGACCCCCTGGCGCTGATTACTTCGTCACGGCCCTCCGACTTCTGCCAAGCATTCATATACTTGTTTACGAACCACTGATATCAACAGAGATCTTATGTTGTATAGCTCTATACTTTCAGTCTCTCGACTACAGACACTCATCACATGGATTTGTACGCGCCTCAACGTGCTTCGCCGGCTTTTGCTAACCTCCAACAGATCGGACAAGCGATGAGAGTGGCACTCGGGCAAGGAATGCACACCGACATGCCCGTAGATCAATTAGGAGAACGCATTGTTGAACGAAGTCGAAGGATATGGTGGACCGTTTACGTACTAGACCGCGAGATGACATCTCTGATGGGCCTACCGCAATCCGTTCATGACGACGACATTCATCACCAACTTCCGCACTTTGACGGGTCGACACAACGAGTAGCGGCGCTTCATATGCAGATTCGACTTTGCCGGACAATTGCCTCAGTTGGGAGAGGTAAGAAGACCTGTCGCATCATCTGTACCAAGCTAACTAGTTGTCAGGAGTATACGGAGCCAATGGCCGGCTGAACAAGAAGTTCCTGCTCAGCACCAAGAAGGTTCTCGAGAACATCGCCGGTCTCGCAGACGAGCTCCAACAGCAATTCCCTCTCGGTGCAGATAAAGCGATAAATGGCGTTTCAAGGGTAGCAGGATACCTCCACACTCTATATCATCAGGTAATCTCATTCTTCGGCAAGCCAACAACTCGTGCTAACATCTCAAGTGCATCGTCCTTGCGACAAGGCCTCTACTACTCTGCTTCCTCAAAATCCGCTTCGAAACCCCCGACTCCATAGCGGAAGCCCTCAACTCATCCCAAACTGTCTGGAACCTGATCAAGATGTGTATCGACTCTTCCTATCAGATGATCAACATTCTTGGCTGTTTGCAAAGTCAAGGTCTGCTTGGTAAATCAAGAGATTGATCTCGTCACCGCCATATACTTACTAATTGTTCTCCAGAAGCCTTTCTACCATTCGATCTTGATTCGCTCTTCGTATCGAGCTTCAACCTCCTCATCGCGCCCGTTCTTGATCCCCGATTCTCAGAATACGATTCTACGTTCCGACACAAGACGCACATCATCTTCAATGAGATGATAAGTAAGGGAAATTTCATCGCCATGTTCCGACGGTCGGAGTTACAGCAGCTTGATGATATGCTGGGTCGATTACCGCGTGAACAATCTGACACAACGCCGATTCCGATTGATGGGCAGATTATTGGAGGGACGACTGGCGAGGAAGAAAGTGGGCTGAACGATCTGAATGATGATAATGAGACTATGGCTTCGATGTTGCCGGGTACGGACGATTTGGGGATGGATGCGTGGTTCACGACTGCGCAGATGATTGACATGGCGAATTCGATCGCTAACAGTGATACTGAGTTCTTATCACATACTATGATGGAGCATGACATATGGTGAAGAGAACGGAGCGGCATAAGGACTGCTAGTGTCTGGATATTGATGGCGTTGGTGATATGAGCATTTTGACGGAGGCATTTGTGGAGTTTTAACAGCTTGGAGAGGATTTACCTACGCTCCTGGTACAATGTACCAAATTAGATTTATATCCACGTATCGATCAAAGCTATAAGCTACAGGGCAGTGTTGAATATTGCAACAGGGTATCGTGAAAGCGAGTCATGCTGAAGAACGAAACATCCATCATCCGACAACTCTCTCCAGCTGCTCTCTCAAAACCATCCATGACTTCCTTATCTGTCCTCCGCCACCAACCCATTCTTCCTTCTTCCTCTGCACGTCTTCCAGACTTCTTAAAGACTCCACAGCTCTCTGACCTTCAATATCCTTCCTGGAGAACCATGTTCCGTGTAAGCCATATGGTACTCTTTGCGGCAGCTTTACTTTGGCCACTATATCACGCATGTTCTTGGCATCGAGGATCCAAAGCTCAGATAGAGCCGATGGAGGGCAATCACCCGAGGGCAGGAGCTGAGACTCATCAAAGGCATAAAAGAGCAGATACCCATCGTCCTCCGCAGTGGGGGAATCTCGTGGAATAAACCGCGGTTCTTGAGCATAGTGATTTGGCGGAAGACGGAATATCTTTATAGGATCGTCCTTCCTTTGTTCATTAATGATTTCGCCAACTGAACGTCTATCGACGCACCCAGTGATAGGCTTTGTGTTCATCTTCTTCCCGCGTTGGATGAGAGTCTTGGCGTCCATCTTGACAAGAAGATCGACCTTGTCAGCTCGTCCAAGAGCAACGCCAAAGCAAGAGGTCGACGTGCTGCAGCCATATATATAACGAGCGTCTTGCATCTCTCTGTCTGGATGCACAGAAGGAAATTCGAAAGGTATCGCTGAGAGAGCCCACTGGCTCTTGACGTTGTTTCGGCACTCTATCGCCAAATCGAATTCGTAGTAGTACAGCCGGCATTGGTCATAGTCGTCGGACTCTGCAGTAACAGGAAAGTAGTCGTCAACTAACCCAGTTGCTTCACCTGGTGACTCAAGAGTAGGGGCCTCCTTATATCTGCAAGCTTTTCCTTCCTTCTCGTCTGACCAAACCCGTGCTTGGGTAGACTTTGACCTCACTGGTGGCTGAATATTCCCTGCTGTATATACCAGCGTAGACGAAGTCATCCGGCATGCAAGGAGGTTAACGGAGCTTACCCCCTCACCGGAATAAGAATCCCATGTATTAGCAGTATGGAAGATGCAGCATGGTGCTGTGTGAAACCACCGCACGCTGGATGGTTGATGGCGCGGGAACACGCCAAATCGTGAAGGCTTCGTCGGATCGTATGCTACAACCTCTTTGCCTTTCATTGTATTGAGAGGATCGAGGCTTAGAGGAAGATCCATGATGATGGTATGGCTTTGAGACGCCCCGAAGTCGTGCATCATCCGAGCACCAGAAACCCCAAAGACTGGTTGGTTCACAAGTCTGTGGCTGGAAGCTTTTGCATTGCTCTTCGGAAGTACTGAGTAATGCACGTATGGGGGCATAAAAGTGTTGTGATATAGAAGCATCTCTCCAGTAATGGGGTCGACTTTGGGATGCCCTGTTGTCCATTCCTTCATGAAGCTGAACAGTCCACTCCCACCGAACGGAGAGTCACTATGGTTGGCTGGAGATATCTTGGCCTCTCCCTCAGCTCGGACACCGTCGAACCAGCCGACTGTATCCAGTGAAGGAAGCTGTATTCGCATAGGAGGGCCACTTTCGCATGTTGCCAAAGCCCTCCCATCGTGATATAAGACAGCAGTGTTGGCGACACTGATGCGCTTGATGGCTTGTTGAGATCCAGGTAGGTTCGAGAGAATGACCAGGAATATCGTCCTGAAGGTCACGAACATGATCTGAAACATAGTCGATAGCGGGTTCACCAGCGTCGTGATACTTGGCATTATCGGTGACACAACAGAAGTCGTCTTTCTGGATAAGTACAAATCTGTCAGGATATACTGATTGACGAATTCTGGTATAATCTTGCCATCCATGGATGTCTTTCTGAAGGCGACGCCAGAGAGCATCCCGTCGCCGTCAAACCAATGAGCATCTTTGCCAAGGTCTTGGTGGCTGACGGGATTGCCGCCATTGCGAACGTACTGACCACCAGTCAATTCTGGCGGTATGCATCCACTATATGTGCATGGAGTGAGATTTGTTGTCTGATGGATTGGAGCAAAGTTGCCAGTAAGATATCTGTAACAAGTGAGCTTCGTGTTATGGACTGCAGGAAAGACTTACGGGTGACGAAGTGACGGAGACGTTTTCTCGTCTGACTGAGACATCGACGTTTGTGTGAGGGAATTTTGTTGTAGAAACTTCATGATGATATGTGGTCTATGATATTATGCAGTATCGAGTCGCGATAGTATGAGAGTCTGATAAACCGCGCGCTACAGATCAACGAAGAGAAGAATAGACGATTAGTATTTGGAAAGGCGTTCAAGCTACATCGCGAGATGAGTCCAATCAAAAGCGAAAATGGAGATGGAATTATGTCCAAGCATACGATATTCCATGAAGCTATACAAAGTTCACCCACATACAGCCAGCAGACCACCAGTATCTTAACTATATAACCCAAAGAGATCGAGATGATCAGGCAAAGACGTAGGTAGCATCAATCGCTGGATAACACGGCACGAAATGGAGATGTCCATCCATCAAAACTACTAGCACGATCTGTCATTTTCTCGAACCGCGTCATGATCAAGTTTTCTCCCCATCACGGTAACGGCAATGTCAAAAAGACCGAGTATCCCGAACAAGGGTCTCGAATTAATTGATGACAAGTACACTCGATACCCAAAAAAAGCTGAAGAAAAAAGTCGTGACGTCAACGAGTCCCTGAGATGTAACATGACAGAAAACCTCTCTCCACTCACACCTGAATAGGGTGATGCAGATGCTACAGGTGGGGTCGCATTATTGTCACCCAAGAAAAACGGACAGGGGTAAGCTGTGGCATGAAGGGCTGTGTTAGTGTCTGAAAAACAAACTGTGGACACACGCACCACTCAAGCTCCGACTTCTTCCTTAACAACCTTTTCCTTTCAATTTTTTGACTCTGGCTTTATTTGAAGCCCATATCGTATGCCGTCACACTATTGATCTGTTTTGTTAACGTACAAGAAGTAACCTCTGTCAAAATGGGCTGGGAATATGCCCAAGTGTACGCATTCTCCACGTTGTTGAGGGGGGCTTTTCTAACTCATCCCTTGATAGGCATCTGAAATACACGATACCGTTTGGTGTTGTTTTGGCGGCCGTTTATAGGCCGTTGATGTCGCGGTTGGATGTCTTTAAGCTTGTGTTTTTGATAACGGTGAGTTTTCCTGGGAGACTGAAGGGCTTGAAGCTAATTTTTGCAGATTGCTGTTGTTTCTACCATGTATGTTGATTTTGGAGGGGATTTTGTTGAGGTTTACTAACGCAAGCAGCCCCTGGGACTCGTATCTCATCAAAAATCGCATATGGACTTATCCTCCTGGTGTTGTGGTCGGTCTGACAGCATGGGATATTCCAGCTGAAGAATTGTTTTTCTTCGTCATTCAGACTCTCAACACCTCTTTGCTCTACATGATCATCAGCAAACCAACCTTTCACCCTATTTGCCTCGCTAAAAAGACGGGCTGGGGTAAAATCGCTGGCCAAGTGCTTTTCGCATCAGCCATCATCTTCGGCCTCGTTTCTGTTTCCTCTGGCGGTGAGGGCATGTACATGGGTCTTATCCTCGTTTGGGCCTGTCCATTCCTCTTGTTTCTATGGTAATATTCAGCTTGAGAGACTGTTTCGCGCTGCACATGCTAACCATTGGCAGGTCAATTTCTTATCAGTTTATTGTGAATTTACCTTGGACGAATACCGCACTTCCTATTGCTCTACCAACGTTGTATTTGTGGGTTGTTGATACTTTTGCGTTGCGACGGGGAACATGGAGTATCACTTCCGGCACCAAGTATGGCATTGTCTTGTGGGATGGCCTGGACATTGAGTGAGTGACTACCATTCTAGCAACTTGTAACATTCTAACAACTCGCAGGGAAGCCGTCTTTTTCCTTCTCACCAACACTTTGATTGTCTTTGGCCTCGTCGCTTGCGACAACACGCTGGCCATTCTCGACACCTTCCCTGAGTATTTCCCTCGAACAAAGGGCCTACCTAACCTCTTGGTGATCATTCGAGCTATTATTCTACCTAAAGAGAAGTATGATGAACAGCGTATTGAAGGTCTCGTCAGTGCAGTTGCTCTCCTTCGAAAGAAGAGCCGAAGCTTCTATCTCGCAAGCGGCACTTTCGAGGGAAGACTTCGCATCGATCTGATCCGACTGTATGCGTTCTGTCGAGCCGCTGATGACCTTGTCGATGAGGCTCCATCTGTTGATGATTCCAGAGCCTCAATTGAGAAGCTGAGAAAGTTTCTTGATCTTGCTTATGAAGAAAATCAAGAAGAGCCTTCACAGAGACTACGAGAATATGTCACATCGAACATCCCGGAGATGTTTCACATGGCTCTTCTCCAACTACCAACCTATTATCTTCCCAAGCAACCCTTGGACGATCTGCTAAAGGGCTTTGACACGGACCTTCTCTTTGACAGAAAATCTGGTGCTTTTCCCATCGAGACCACCGAAGATCTTGATGTCTACGGAAGTCGTGTCGCTGGCACTGTCGCAGAACTTTGCAACCACCTTATCCTCTACCATACCCCAGAACCTGTTCCCGAAGACATCCAACGCGAGGTTGTCGCTTCAGGCCAAGAAATGGGTATCGCACTTCAGTACGTCAACATCGCGCGCGACATAAAAACCGACGCAGAGATTGACCGCGTCTACCTCCCCCTCTCCTGGCTTAAAGAAGCCCAAATCACTCCCGAAGATGTGATTCAACAACCCCATGGCCCTACCATTGAAGCTCTCCGTCACAAATTGCTTGATCGTGCTTTTGAAAAGTACGACATGGCCAAGGGCGCTATTGATAGGCTTCCTTCAGAAGGAAAGGGACCTATTCGTGTTGCCGTTGAGAGCTACATGGAAATTGGGCGCGTTCTCAGAGAGAAGGGTCCTACGATGAAGAAGGGCAGAGCTACTGTCCCTAAGATGAGACGAATTCGAGTTGCATGGTCTGCATTGAACAAATAGCGGGGTGATGTGGAGCGATTTAATGGTAGAAGGCATAGATTCATAGATTATTCATATCATTCTACTTTGAGCATTTATTTTTCTAGATTTAACGAATGTCTCAAATCATTGTCTATTCAACCGTCGGAATTTGCTTGGCATCATCAAGTCTCGTGGCATTCTAATTTTCGTACCTCACCGTTGAGACATTTTGACAGCACCACCACCATAAACCCACCAACCAATCATTCAACACGCATCCCATCACCAACTCCACTAAAAGCCCTGCCAACCAAAGGCGTCAATGATCGTCAACGCATCAACGACTTCAATTCTCTCTCTGGATCTTCTGTAAATCACTTTAATCCCTCAAAATACAGACTGCGCCTCGCTCAGCGCAGGGTAACTTAGCCTTTCACATGTACGCCAAGTGTCTCATTAAACGAGTGCGAGGAAAAAGTGGATCAAAGCAAAATGGAAGACGTCATTGACTCTATTGCTCTGACTATCAAAACCGTTGGCTTCGGGTGAGTCGGTTATGGACTGAGCATCTTCACTTTTTACAGCCAAAATGAGCGACATTAAGAAATCTGTTATTGTTATTGGTATATGACCCCTAATATCAGGAGCTGTTACAAGGCATTGACTGACAATGAATAGGTGCTGGTGTTGGTGGTGTTTCTACCGCCGCGAGACTGGCAAAAGCGGGCTTCAAAGTCACTATCCTCGAGAAGAATGACTTTACCGGTGGGCGTTGCTCTCTAATCCACAATGATGGCCACGTACGTCTTCCCTCTCACTCTAAGTACGCCCTCTAACCTTGTCAGCGCTTCGACCAAGGTCCATCTCTTCTTCTGCTCCCTCGCTTCTTCCACGAGATCTTCCAAGACCTAGGAACATCTCTTACCGCTGAAGGAGTCGAGCTGCTAAAATGTGAACCAAACTACAATATCTGGTTCGGTGATGGGTCATCCTTTGAAATGTCCACTGACCTCACCAAGATGAAGAAAGCCATTGAAGCTGTTGAAGGCATCGATGGTTTTGAGAGATATCTCGGTTTTCTTCAAGAGTCGCATCGACATTACGAAGTTAGTGTTGAGTCTGTGCTGCGAAGAAACTTTCCTAGTATTTTGAGTCTGGCTAGACCTGAGGTGCTGTTCAACCTGTTCAATATTCATCCCCTTGAGAGTATTTGGACAAGAGCTAGCAAGTACTTTTGGACAGAGAGGCTGAGAAGGGTTTTTACATTTGGAAGTATGTATATGGGTATGAGTCCGTTTGATGCGCCAGGAACGTATAGCTTGCTTCAGTATACTGAGCTTGCTGAGGGTATTCTCTATCCTCGAGGTGGATTCCACAAGGTCAGGCTGTCAGCCCTAGACAACGAGATATTTGCTAACAAAACCAGGTTGTTGAAGCTCTTGTCAATGTTGGCCAGCGTCTAGGTGTTGAGTACCGCCTCTCCACCGGCGTCAAGTCCATCTCAATCGACCAAGCAACCGGCAAGGCAAATGGTGTTGTTCTGAGCGATGGAACACATCTGCCTTCAGACATTGTCATCTCAAACGCCGATCTTGTCTATACCTACAACAACCTCCTACCCAAGACCAGCTACGCAGACTCACTATCAAAACGAGAGACTTCCTGCAGCAGTATTTCGTTCTACTGGTCTGCTTCCAAGATCGTTCCTGAACTAAACGCTCACAACATCTTCCTCGCGGATGAGTACCAGGAGTCTTTTGACAGCATCTTCAAAGAGCACCTCATTCCCTCCGAGCCTTCTTTCTATGTCAATGTTCCTTCACGTATTGATCCATCAGCTGCTCCCGAGGGCAAGGACTCCATCGTCGTTCTTGTCCCTGTTGGTCATCTTCTTTCAGACTCTGAAGGAACACATCGAGGTTTGTCCAAGTCTGGAAACTCTGGTGGCCTCGAAACAAGCCAGGACTGGGATAAGATGATCTCTCTCGCCCGCGAAACAGTCATTGCAACAATGCGAGCAAGAATAGGCGTTGATCTTGCTCCGCTTATTGAGAACGAGATCATCAACACTCCCTTCACATGGCAAGAGAAGTTCAACCTCGACAAGGGCGCCATTCTCGGTCTGAGCCACTCCATCATGAACGTTCTCGCCTTCCGACCTGGTACTCAGCACTCCAAGTACAAGAATCTGTACTTCGCTGGTGCCAGCACACATCCTGGCACTGGTGTTCCTGTTTGCATTGCTGGTAGTAAGATTGTCGCAGAGCAGATTCTCAAGGACTCAGGTTTCAAGAGCCATCAGATTCCTTGGGCGCGGGATACTGCCAAGTCTCCCAAGGGCGGACTGGACAAGATGAGTGATTCGTCTTTGACTCTGTTCCAAGGGTTCTTGGGAGCTCTGGTTGCGATTTTGTTGGCTTATTACTATCTTGTCATTGCTGCGAATTAGCGAGCTTTAGTTAGATTCATCAGCAGTATTTCTTTGGTGCGATTACTTGCTTAGAGATAGAGTGAATTCCCCTAATACCTATATCTTCTTGTCTATATCCATGATCCTCGAAAGTCATCGCTTTGAAGTGAACAACATGACAACTATCTGATCGGAAAGAACCGGACTGTCAATAATTTTCATGCACTGTCTCAGACTGTGCTTGATCTGATCATCTCCAACCCCACCAAAACGTCGATCCCGTTGCGTTACATGGAATATTCCTATCTTGAGCTTAACCAGTCATCATTTTCGGCAAATACATTTATCAGCCTTACAATTCCCACTTAAACTACCACGGAGCCTCCCATTTCACGCTACGGCTACCGGCAGCGTTTTTAGTCACTTGATACCACGTTTGAAATCTGGTGGTGTGGACTCGACGTGTCAGCTCGTCATAGACTCAATATCAGCCATCGCAGATCCTGACAGCGCATATTGATGAACGATGTGTTTTGTCTTTGGCAATGACGATTACTCGGCACTTATTTCCGTGTGAGCTCGGGAGGGTCGGATATGAAGTCATGGAGAGGGAGATGGAAAACGTGCGAATGAAAGCTTGGCTACATTTAAGGGTTTGACATACCTGTCACCCTCTTGGCTTGTAGACATATCATTTTTCGTTCCACGAATACGAAGTTACTTTTGACTATTGAATAGACCCTTTTTCACCATGGCTGATTACCTTTACGCACGCGACAACGGTGCCCTCGACACGAACCGTGAGCCATATTCACTCTCTAATCAAGCCAAGTAACTAACATATGACTTCAGCCGACATTGTCAATGGCGAACGCAGTGACATTAACATTACTGTCAGAGGTTCTGACTGGTACTGGGCTGTCTGTGCAGGTGTGTACAATGGAACCGCGTCTGGGCTTAGGTATGGAAAGACTAATCGTATTCAGTCATGACAGTTTCAACCTTTGCGTTTCTCGGGCTTGGAATGAGAAAGCCTCGCACTGACCGTATCTTCCAGTAAGTTCCGCCAAGGCTCTATTGATTATTGTTTCTCTCTTTCATATTCATGAGTGTGCATGAAGTCACTATGTTATGCGCCTTACTGACTTACGTAGCTACATCACCGCAGGTATTACCATGATCGCATCTATCGCATACTTCACGATGGCTTCAAACCTCGGCTGGACGCCTATCGCTGTTGAGTTCCAGAGATCTAATCATAGGGTTGCTGGGATCTACAGAGAGATCTTTTATGCAAGATACATCGACTGGTTCTTGACAACCCCTCTGCTACTCACAGATCTGCTTCTTACTGCTGGCATGCCCTGGCCAACTGTACTGTGGGTAATTCTCGTGGACTGGGTCATGATTGTCACCGGACTAGTCGGTGCCCTGGTCAAGAGTTCCTACAAGTGGGGTTATTTCGCCTTCGGTATGTCGTACTCCATGTGTTGACACCTTCATCACTAACATGTCTTCCAAGGTTGCGCTGCCCTCGCATACATCGTTTATGTTCTGGCTTGGGAAGCTCGTCTGCACGCCAAGCACGTTGGCCCTGACGTCGGCCGAACCTTTGTCATGTGCGGTTCCCTCACCGCCGTTGTCTGGATTCTCTATCCCATTGCCTGGGGCGTCTGTGAAGGCGGCAATCTAATTGCGCCTGATTCAGAGGCTGTCTTCTACGGCATTCTCGATCTGATTGCAAAGCCCGTCTTTGGAGCTCTGCTTCTCTGGGGACACCGAAACATCGACCCTGCTCGTCTTGGCCTTCGTATTCGCGATATTGATGAGCGCATTTTCCCAGATGGTCCCAACAAGGCTACATCCGGACATGGTGCTCGAAACGATACTGCCACTGCCTCTGGAGCTAATGTCAACCCAAACGCCTGAGCTGAAAGTTATAAGTAAAAAGTAACCGGCGGCCTGGTCCATGGAACTGCCAAAATCTTCGATCTTGATCTCTTGTGCGGTTTACTGGTCAATTCACCAATTGTGCCTGTTGAATGTTGTTCACGAGTTGGACGTTTGTGTATAGTGTCTGTACAAGTACTAGTCTGATGATACCCGAAGTCTGTTTCGTGGCACGGATATGTTTTGGAGGCTTGTTCTAATTGTCTAGTTTTTATCTTTGTATCTTTAGTCCTGTTATGTAGCGACATCTTGCTTAATTCACTCATTGACTCATAACTAACTGACCTATTTCGATAGTTTGTTGTTGCATATTACCCCCTTAAAATATGATATCAATTCAAGATGATGATAAAACGTTTTCCAATAGTGCCCCGTAGGCTCTTATCCATAGTTTAAATATTCTATTTTGCCTAATATCCAATTCTTTAGAGGCTATCACAACCAACATCATAATATCCAGTGAACGAAATGATTGTCCTACAATAAACTAACTACTGCTACCTCCGTCAGCTAAGCTGAGTCAGTTTAGTCTACCTTCCTCTCTTCACTCTTGTCGGGAGTTTGCTGAGGAGTTGAAACTCGCATAGGCGTTCCCTCCATCACGGGTGTGATACCCCCGTTCATGTAGTGGTCCTCCCAGTCCATATCACTGAGATACTTGTAGTCAAGACCTCTGATCTCGTGTTCCTCGCTAGCTCGCAGATGCAGACCAGGGATCTTACCAATGACGAAGAGCAATATGCACGAAATAACGAATGACCAAGCGGCACAAGTCACAGCACCCGCAAGCTGGAGACCAAGCTGGCGGTAGTTGCCATCCCACCATCCGCCTGCATAAGCATCTCCTGATACACCGTCCAGCGCAGGAACATATCCAGTGGCGAAAAGACCCGTTAGGATGTCTCCGATAACGCCACCGATTCCGTGGATGGCAAAGATATCGAGGCCGTCGTCAACTGACAGAATGTACTTGTACTTGACGCAGTAAAAGCACACCAGTGACGTGACACCTCCGATCACTGGAGAAACATAGATAAGCGTGAATCCGGCAGCAGGGGTGATGCCGACTAGTCCTGCGATAATACCGCTGCAGAAGCCGACCAGAGAGAACTTTCGGGTATGCAGGTATCCGAGCAGAACCCAAGCGATCCCGCCGGCACAAGCTGAGAAATTCGTATTCGCAACGACGTAAATTGATCGAAGGCTGAGGTTTGCGGTGCTCCCACCTAAGTTGAGGGGTGAAGGTTAGCTTTCGGCCGCACAGCTTAGCGACAATTGACATACCATTAAATGCGAACCAACCAAACCAAATAAGGACAGTTCCAAGTACCATAAGTAATGGATTATGTGGTTTATAGTGTACCGCTTGCTTGCGATCGGTGATGCTGGCGTCGGGGAGTCGAGGTCCCAACATGATGGACCAAGCCAGAGCTCCAAACCCGGAGGCAATATGGACTGGCCCCGATCCTGCGAAGTCGTACAGGCCTAACGCGTACAACCATCCTGCTGGATTCCATTCCCAATAAGCAAGACTGCAGCGACAATTGTTAGTGACTCTTCACGAGACGACGTTTGGTCCACGCTGGGTCCAGGCCAGAGTTGCGATCCAAGGGAGGCTGCGACATGTAACATACGGATAGTATACAAAGGTTGTCCAGCACAGAAGGAACACCATGCTAGGCCACAATCTGCCTCTTTCCAGCATCGCTCCAGCCAGAATCATGGCAGTGGCGGTGACGAAAGTGACTCCGAAGATCGCATCTGGGGGAAGTAGTAGTCAGCCGGGAATGTCCAATTACATCAATTCCTGTGTTAAATTACAGTTATACACTTCAATACATACATAGGATCTCTGGGATATCAGAGTTTGCAATCGATGGCTGGGCAAGGACGTCGCGGAATACGGCGAGCGACAGGTCACCCAAGATTGGGTTTGTAGTTCGAGATTGATACAAGCTGTAACCATAAATCCAGAATTGTATGCCTACAGCACAGGCACAAAAAAGAGACTGCAGGATTATCGTCAATGCTGCTTTCTTCCTGTGCATACCGGCATCTGTGTCGTGTTAGTGTATGGAACCGAGTACGTCGGTGCGTCGCAAATCCCTACAGAGAAAGCCGATTGCAGGAGTGATCTGCCAACAAAGAATTGTGCAAACAAGCATCCATGCCATATCGCCCTGTAAAAAGCCATTTTGTTAGATCTACAGTCTCGATAGCATAGCGTTGAGGTGAGGACCAGTGGAGCAAATGCACAACACAGCCCTCCAGCTCGCCATGAATGACTAACCTTGTCATAAGTAGCATTTAGATCATGGGTAATAGGGTTACCGCCCGTTGGATCGTCATTGTAATCGGGCCACTCAGTGACCGGAGTGATTGTCGAAGCCATGCTGTATCAAATTGGGCAGAGGAACAGGCTGTACACGCTGCTGGGCTCCATCCCGACAGCAGCACCCACTGTTTATTAATGGCATTCCCCCTATTGAGGCCCTGAAACTCCGTATCTCAGACACATCCAAGTGTTTTGCCAAGAAATGGATATCTGACTGAATCGGGATCATTTTTCCCCTTCCGGCGAAAGCACGCGAGATAAGAATTAAGGTACAAGATAACGTTGCTTCATCGCGACGTGGCGTAGATTCCTTATCTTTGGCTGAGTGATGTGTGGTTGGACAATTCTGAGATCGGCAGAGATAACGGACGAGCGGAATATTTATCGCCCTGACTTCAACGCGTTTCAGACCAGCATAGAATAGAATAAAGGAGTATATTAAGTAGCACAGTTTCTACAAAATGCTCAGTGTTTGTCCTCTGATCTCTGAGATGTACCAAAACCGATGGAAACCTCGTAGAGCATTAGCTGAGTTTTAGCCTAATCTTTTGGCATTTTAGGTAATCTTAGTACAGCGCCTCTATCCTTGACAGATGGGTGGTGAGTCCATGTTTTGACGTATCTTGTCTCACAAGAGCCAATGGCAAGTAATTGTTGTCCGGTGCCTTGCAGGGGATGGAATGTTAGTTGATGTTAGCTACGACCTTATCTTTGGCCAGGTTCGCTAGCTGAGAAACGCGGAGGAAGGCATGAGACTCATTGGCGGGGAGAGCGAAGCGGTGCGCCCGATGTTCGTCCTCGAGGCGAGCGAAGTTTAAGATTTGCGATAAGAGATTATGCTTATCTCTCTTAAGATTAAGGAGAGCCAATCAGAGGGTATTCTGAGCCCACTGTGACCGCTTGATTGAGTCTGGCTACCCGGTAGTCCAACTACTTCCAGAATGGGAAAGCCAGGGTTTGCGTTTATTTGACCATCAGGTCATTTGGACAACACTTATGGGCTGAAATTATCTTCTTCTCTAATTACTGAGCGAGTTTTGTGTTTTTCGGGAAAGCAGAAGTGTTGGCCACGCACATAAGTGTCTTCTCTTGAACAAAACAGTAGGCAAACAGATCGACAAAGGAGATGTGGCAGGTCGCATCAATTTCCTGCCTCCGAAATCAATACCAGCACCTCATCATGAAGACTTCAATGCGGGAATCAGAAACAAGAGAGGAAACCCACGTATTTAACTAAGACCTCACTTTGAGCTGTTTTTATTTTTAAGGAGCTCGAGTGATGGGTTATCTTATATGATGGCCCTCGTTGAAATTGTGGGGCTCTAGCCGACGACGCGCTTCGCGTCCGAGGGAAACGAAAGCACATTTTCTCACTGAAGCAGCGTTCATTAGGGCTTCGACCTACTCCGTACTCCGTACTTTGTCGTAATACTGTTCCAAGAAAAATGAGGGCAATAATTGTGTTCATGGGTAAGTTGTGGTGCCATGTTGTAGCCAGTCGAATAAGCCCATCATGATTGATCTCAGAGTGGCTGAAAGCGCGCCTTCAGTTTGACGCGTCTACCCACCATTTATCACTTCCGAGCTTGTCAAAGTTGAAGGATACAGCGGGAAGTTTCTGGACACTAGTGACTCAGCTAGCAGTTGCATCCATTTCCATCGAACTACGGTAACCTGTGACCTGGAATCTCCCTTCAACAGCGAGGTAAACATCGGCCCCGGCGACGATCGGATAAGTGGGGACGGCATCCCGGCCCAATGGGCTCCGACTCACGAGGCCGGCGTCAAGTCATGAAAGCCCGACATGCCGATCCGTTATCACATGAAGCTTTATTTGCTTCGTGTTTGTTATATACAAGCTTTTTATTTGATTGAAACGAGACTTTGTATATATAGCTATCATCTTCTGTCAGATTCTGTTATTCCAAATTATCATATAGCACTGTTACTTGTTCCGTTCATTCAGAAATGCCCAACCAATCCGTCATAGTCGTCGGCGCAGGCCCTGTTGGTCTCTTTACAGCCTTGATTCTTGCTCAGAATGGAATCAAGGTGACAGTGATTGAGGCAGACGAAGGAATATCCCGTAGTCCTCGAGCCGCAGTGTATGCTTTCCCATCCAACTGCTATTCATTCACTGACGTGTCAATCTCAGACAGCTCCCTTGCGTTAATTTCGAGTTTGCCAAAGCCGGAATTATTGAAGAGATTTTCGAATACGGTTGTAAAAGCGACCATGGATATTCTTGGCGAGACGGATACGACACCACAAAAGTCCTCGCTGACTTCGCCCCTCCGCCATCCGATAACCCCAATCTTTGCGCAGCCATGATAGGGCAAGACGTCTTGTCGCAGATCTTCCTCAAGCATTTAATCAACACGGGAAATGCGGAGGTCATCTTCAACCATGCCTTTACTCGTGTTGAGGACCATGGTGATTCAGTTACTGTTCACGCTCGGCGTGTACTTGATGATCAAGAGCTCAGCTTTAACTGTCGATATGTCGTCGGAGCTGATGGTGGTAAGAGTTCGGTTAGGAAGAGTGTAGGCCTGTCGCTCGAAGGCTACACCTGGCCAGACATACGACTCATTGCAGTCAACATCCTCTACGACCTTGAAAAGTTAGGCTGGAAGCATGGTAATTTCATTGTACATCCTGAGGATTGGGCAATCGTTGTAAAACGGGGACCGAAAAACCTGTGGAGGGTTGCAACCAGCGTTCCATTTGCTCAAGGTACTGATGGGGAGCCTGTCACCGACAAGGCTGTTTTCCCTATCATCAAAGAGAGACTTGCTAGGATCTTGCCAGGTAACACTGATGAGATTATTTACCTCCAAGCAGCTCCATATACGATTCATCAGCGCTGTGTATCGAAATATCGGGTTGGTAACATTATCCTCGCCGGCGATGCTGCTCACGTAAGTTCTCCCCCAATATTGCATCCTTCGTCTCTAACCGCTCTATAGCTCAACAATCCCGTCGGTGGACTTGGGCTGACTACGGGATTACTTGACGCCGCTCATCTGGGCAAAGCTTTAACGCAGATTCTAAACGAGAATGCCCCAGAAACAGTCCTCGATGAGTACGCAGAGGCCAGGCGTGATGTCTATAAGAACATCACAGATCCATTGTCGACTGCGAATCTTCTGAGACTAAAGTCTACTGCTCCTGAAGACGTTGCCACGAGGGAGGCGTTTTTCAAGATGATAAATGATCCGAATGAGAAGGGTCAGTTGTTTGCTCATATAGAGAAGGAGATGGGGATATCGACTACCTTGGATATGAAGGATTTGGGGCCAAGACCACAGCTCTGAGCTGGAGAAGGATAGATATAGCGGTTGTCCGCTTGGAATGAGAGAGATATTAGCAGAGTGACAGTGATTCATAGCTTAAAGTTTGCCAGTTCAATCCCACCTTATTTGCGATCATAAACTGACGTCTATAACCTTCACACGATATAAAGGAAAATATTGGTCTTGATACCACTCTATTGTTCTACTCTGTAAATTTATATATCTTTCTGCTTCCCTTTCAATATCAAGACTACCGATCGATTATCTCGCCGATGGCATTACACAGGATCCGAATAGTTGGGGGGCCTGCTATCCGCTGCAGTGAGGTGACAAATAGGTAAACACCGAAAGCCCCGGCGCCTTAGCATATGTAAAACTCGCTAGATCTGTAGCTTTGCTACTCAAATCACTATACGTAGAATCGCCTCATCCCAATGTTGTGTCGTCTGCCCACCTGCGTCACTGCCGCTCACAGGAAGTCTTCTGCGCGACCATGACCGACGTTAGACAAGCCAATGCGTTTATTTGTAGCCCCGCAAAATGAAAGACACTGCTGTTTGAAGTGGTGGTGCTAAATGGCCGGCGCATCTACGGACCCGCGGTCACCGTGAGCGCCGTCTCCACCAACCCGATCGATGTATCCGTCAACGCTACCCCAGATCCCATTTCGGCACTGGCTGGGGTAAACCTGGGGAACGCGCTAGCCATGCCCCCCTATCTGCTCCGACGTCCTTACAAATACCGTGACCCCAGCGCATTCAAACACGGAAGTGACTTGCCTGCAACCTTGACATAACAAAGCCCAGCCCCAGAGTGTTTTGCTACTGGCATATCCTTGCACTTCAAGCTTTCAGCCCCTGAGTTGCATCGCCATCATGGCTTCCCAATCCTCCATACAGGCTCCTTTTGAGCAAGATGCTGCTCGAATCCACTCCAAAACTACGATAGGCCTTTTCGTAAGTTATCCTGCACTTCCAACACCACCAAGCTAACCAGAGCCCAGGCCGTCAACATCATATACCTCGCGCAAATCCTCTCTCTGGTGGGCACAGGCCTCTTGGCAAATACCATGGCCCAAGTCGTCGGTGGTACTGGACAGACTGTCTGGTACTCATCCTGCATCTCGATCCTCACCGTCGTCCTAAACCCCCCCATCGGTCAAGTCGCTGACTACTGGGGTCGCAAAGCCATCCTCGTCATTATGCCACTCGCTGGCGTTGTGGGTAGCATCATCGTGTCCCGAGCTCAAAGTTCCGGAACTCTAATCGCGGGGTTCGCCATCTTGGGTCTCAATTATGGAGGCCAGTCCCTCTCTGTTGCTGTCATGTCTGAGATTCTTCCTCGGCACTATCGACCTATTGGACAGGCAGTTGGAAGTTTGTCGAGTGCGCTTGGTGCTATCATTGCTTTACTCATGGGAGGTGGACTTCTCCGTCATGGCGAGAACTCTAATTATCGCATCTTTTGGTACGTGACGGCCGGTCTTTACGCTCTTGCCTCTCTGGGCTGTTTCATCGGATATAATCCTCCGCCTCGAGACCTACAGGTATCCCTCGATGTGTCACAAAAGCTCAAGAGTCTTGACTGGGTAGGATATGCTCTGTTCGCCCCAGCCCTCGTCCTTTTCTGTATAGCCCTATCATGGTCTCAGAACCCCTACTCCTGGGACAGCGTCAACATTCTCGCACCTTTTATCATCAGCATCGTCGTGCTGATCATCTTCATCGTGTATGAGTGGCGGTTCAAGAAGGACGGCATGCTTCACCGTGAGCTATGGAGGCATAGAAACTTCGCTATCTCCTTGTTCATCATCTTTGTTGAAGGTATTGCGTTCTTCGCAGCCAACTCCTATTTCGTCTTCCAGATTTCTCTCGTCTACGATGTCAGCTTCCTCTCAGGCAGTGTCAACTTCGCCATCCTATTTATCGCAGCGGGCGTGTTCTCTCCTGTATTTGGCTTATGGTCCTCCAAGCGCAAGACTCTCCGGCCACCGCTCGTCTTGGGCGCCATCTGCTTTCTTGCTTTCTTCATTTTACTGGCAACATCAAAGATTGACACCCCTCGATATGCCTTCTGGATATATCCTATCCTCCCTGGCATTGCGCTCCCTTCCATCGTTCCATTGTCCATGGTTTCTGCGCAATTCGCAACAACGCCGGAGCTAATCGCTCTCACATCTGCTATGATGATTAGTATTCGCAGTCTAGGAGGGTCAATTGGTCTAGCAATCAACAATGCCGTCCTGAATAATGCCTTGGATAAAGAGTTGCCCAAAAAGATTGCAGAGGCAGCTCTACCACTAGGTCTACCCACCTCGTCTCTGCCAGCACTCATCAAAGGGCTAGGTTCCCAAAACAAAGCGGCAGTAGCTGCTGTCCCTGGTCTTACACCTGAAATCGCACAGGCTGCAATCTTAGGAATGAAGAAGGCGTACTTGATCGCATTCAGAAACGCCTGGATTGTTTCGGCTTCCTTCTGCTCTCTTTTGCTTATTTGTAAGTTAAATCCACCTTTCCCGTTCGAAACTAGCTGACCAATAACAGCCTGCTTCTTCATCAAAGAACAAGCATCCGAGTTTGATGCAAGCATTGATGCTCCTGTTGAGATTAATTCTAAGACCCTGGAAGTTGATGAGGTTGTGCCACCAAATATGCAGGAGAAGCAGTTTGAGAGCAGGGCAGAAGTAAACCACCAGGAGAACAGTAGTTCTTGATTGGTCCCAATTCTACGGAATCTCTCGAATGTGTTGGAAGAGCTGTAGAGTATTTAGCTTTCTACGTCTTTTCACTTGAATACAAATACTGCAGAACTTAGCTTCAATCAGACTCATGGTTAGGATTATGACAACGTTCTCGTTGTGATTAGGTAAAGAGATACTACTGGATTCAGTTGTTACTTCCATTTCCAGCCACATGTAATTCGCTCTCGCATAGACAGTCCGATTTGCTACCGAGGCTTGTTGTGGTTGTGTCGCCTGTGCCCTGCCAGACCAAAGATAGGGTCTGTCACAGCCAATAACATAGCTCAAGCGCTTGAGATGACCTTCGTATTAGATAAGCTAAACACAGATTTGAACATGATTCGTCTTTTGTTGTAATTGCTACAAGAAACCTTTCTGTCTTTGCATCATAGCTTATTTGCTCCCCAGCACTTCTTACTTTTATTACAACTGTAGGTAATTGAGATGCTGATGATCTTCATCAAGAAAGTTGAGAGAAAGTCCACTGTTCCAATCTGGTTGCGCGTCTCCTGGCACGTATCTGGGTAGGCCTCTTCCAGCCAGTGTGGCAAGTTCTGTTATCAAAGTCTGTGCATCTCCCAGTTCATTTGGCTGAAGGAGTTGCTGCAGCTCACTGTCACTGGAGCTGCTTTCAGTTGACATGTTCTCAGCTGTCAAGTCCCCTCCTCCTCCTGCAGAGGGCTGATCCTCTTTGCGATTATTGGGAACACGTGAAGGAAAGAATAATGCAAACCGCTTCTCAAATGAGTTATCCCTATCGCGGCGCATCAAGGAAGCCTTTAGATCTATCTCAAGTCAGTATACACGAATGTTGGCAAGGGGGCGAAACGTACTTATTACAATCGAGGCAAGGTTCCATACAGTTGCATATTGCGACAAGACCAGACTGACAAGCTCATTATTGTAGTAACCAGTGTATGAAGCCTCGACCATCTCTTGTGACGGGTATGCTCGATCTGATAACAGACAGCATGCAAGAAAAGGCTGGCAAAGCGGAATGTAGTCAGGATACCAATGATAGAAGATCCGTGATAAATGACGAGGCGAACGCAATGTCTCCGGATGCTCAAGTTTGAAGGTTGCTTGTATGGTCGTGCGGGTGCAAGTCAACATGAGATGCATGCCGATAATCCAGTTATGTCTTGCCGCATCGCCTGAAGCCGTCTCTCGCTCAAGTGTCTTCAAGTTGAACCGCTGAGACATGGCGAGCGAAAAGCACGTAATAGCATCAATGAGCTCCTCTTTATCCCTCTGGCAGGTGAACCGACCTGCTGCAAATTCACTCGCGACGCTCAAGAGAATATTAGCTACGAGGAACCACGCCCGAGGGTCCTGGTTGGGAGAGTCGTGAAGGAGCTTCCAGACCTCGCTGGGTCTTGGATCGACAATCGGTGACTCAACTGGTTGGTCTGCAAACCATGCCTCATCACTGACTGGAAGCCTGACCATCACCATCGACCGGTTGATCGAAGCTGGCCGCCTTGACATGAGGGAGCCGAAAGTGTCGAGCTCCCAGGTAATCCAAAACGCACGACGTTGCTCTTCCAGAACTGACCAATCGCTTGATTCATCTTGCTCATCCATGCTGCACAAGTTTAGGTCGTAGGCTAGTCGGACACAGACGCCCGCAAGGATCCATGCGCGGTGTGATGGGCCTGAAGCATATTCGTAGACCGCTGACAAGATGCAGCCTTGGAGGTGTTCCAGACTCGGTACTTGGCAAGATTGGCACTTCTCGTAGTATGTAGTCGCCCTGTCCATAAAGCTCTGACCACGGTCTGGTGCTGGAATGCCATGAAACCATGAGTTCGTGGAGTGGCGAGCTGCCAAAGCAAACATGCCGCAGAGCAGCAATGCTTCGGTGTTGGAGTGGTTTCTATCATCGAATACGCCGTTCTTCATGAATCGGGCGAAGAACCGTGGCCTATGAAGAAGCGGAAGCCATCCTTGGGTTTTGGAGAAAAAGATGTGAACAAGGTCGGTCAATACAGGCACCGGTATCCCCAACCAGGTACATGTGTCTGCTTCTGTTGAGCGGCAAGTCGAAGCTGGAGAGGTTGAGTCTTCGGCCGTGATGCTCGTACCAAAAACTACGATTTCTGATTGCGATTCATCGTTGCTGTCGTCTCTCATCGGCTGATCCCGTTCTCTGTCGAGAGAGTTTGGTGTATGAATGTCGTTGACTTTTGGAAGCTGCTCTGTCTGCGACAGCAGCGTATCGATGTCTTGCCCTTCGCCCAACCGTGACTCGAGCAGACTGACGAGACGCTCTGATTCACAAGTCAGCAATCATCCGCACCCACTGCGGACACTTCGGGCCTACCGAGCTTCTGTGAATCAATCTGACTCTCCTGTCGACGTCGTTGCGGCGTCTTTCGCTTTGTTGGAAACGTGCAGGATTGGCCAGTTCTTGTACATAAACCGCAGTTAGGTTTTCTCATGTCGCCTAAGCCTGGTCAAAAGCGTGCTTAGGAGAGGGCAATTGTAGCTTACATCTTGTCTTCTTTCTGTCGAAGGATTAGCGTGCATCAAGCAAGAAGCAGCATGGAAAGGCTCACTTACCGTCTGCATTCGAAACAGGCGCGATGAGCCTTCCACGTCTCGGGTGGAGTCGTACGTTCCGCCTCGTCTTGTGTCATGTCGGGCGCGTATAGAGTCTTCGATCAGTGTATGGGCGTCGCGAAGCAGCGTGCAGTGAAGTTGAGTTTGGAGCAACCAGGTCGCATCAACCGCTCCCCAGGTTTGTCGTTTGCGGGGGAATGTGGGCACCCGAAGCTCAATCTACTGATCGTTCCTTTGATTGGCCTCAACCGAGGGCCCTTGTTGCGCCATATCGTCTAGCACCAGTTGTCGTGTGGGCCCGGTCAAACACGGTCTTTTCATGTCCGTTGTGACATACGCGTAGGCTCGTTAGACAGTTTGCTCGAAGTTGTATTTATTTCCCCATGCGACTATTGCCCTCCATAACCAAATCGAGTCTAACACGTCCCTCAAACTGCTCGAAATGGCTCCTAGTTCGGAAATCCTCGCCAGTGCTCAACCAGATCCCGAGTTTCTTGAGGTATGTGCACTCCCCCACTAAAAGTCCGACAAGAACAGCACTAACAAACGCCCACCAACAGATCTTAAAGTCCAGCAGGCCTCCGCCGCTTCCGATTAATGTCGATATACCAACTCTTCGAGCTACATCAAATAAGCACAAAAATGAGGCACGAGACGCGCTGGGGAGCCCTCCTCCGAATCTGACCGAGCGAGATATTGAGATACCAGTTCGTGACGGCAGCAATATTCTTGCCTATGTTTATTCTCCATCAGATGCCACCCCAGGACATGAGCTTCCTATCTTTTTATTCTTCCATGGCGGTGGCTTCTGTCTAGGCACGCGCCATGATGATATGGAGTCCAATAGGATCTTGGTGCTCAAAGCCGGTATTATAATTGTCTCCCTTGACTACCGTCTTGCTCCGGAATATCCGTTCCCTCAGGCGATTCATGACGGAGTTGATGCTTTGCAATGGGTATGTAATTATTATGTGCCAGTTGTTGTTTGCAATGGGGCTGACCTTGGGCAGATCGCTCAAAATCCTACGCAAGTTCACCCTTCCGCGGCCCCTTCAGCAGGCCTCATCATCGGTGGTACTTCCGCCGGAGCAAACATTGCCAACGGCGTGGTATATCTTAATCGCGACCTCGGATCTCCTGCAAAGGTCACTGGGCAGTTTCTCGGTGTCGGACCTCTTCTTCCTCCACCATTCGTTCCCGAGAAGTACAAAGACGACTACGTCAGCCATGAGCAGAACAAAGACGTGACTATACCCCCAGAGGAACTCGCTCGCTTATTCGTTGGTAAGAAAATCCGGGATGCTGCACAGGAGAGAAGCTAATATATTTTCAGCTGCATACAAGCCAGATCCAAAGTCGCCGATCGCAGTACCTGCTGTCCATCCTTCGGGACACTCAGGGATACCTCCGACGTACTTTCAAGTCTGCGGGCTTGACGGTTTGAGGGATGAGAGTATCATTTACGAGCGGATCCTCCAGCATGATAGCATCCCTACGCGACTAGATCTGTATCCTGGTCTACCCCATCACTTCTGGGAATTCTTCCCTCAATTGACCAAGCAGGTTGAAAAGAGAACAAATGATACAGTGGAGGGAATTAAATGGTTATTGCAAGGATCGAAACTCCCAAAATTGTAATACTGATTGATCTGCATGTCTGGAGAACAACATAGTTGTAACTCGGAATTTGGGTTTAGTTATGGCAAATTCCGTCGAAAAGATAATCTCCGGAAAGGTCGGCATTCAGAATATGCATTAATTCCCAGTGACCCCATTGATTCCACTGGTGTTCACTTAAACCTTGTTGAGTCTCCATTCTGTAAGCGTTAGTCAGCGATTGTCAGTATGTGTAAGACGCTACTAGCGGCTCTCGTAAAATCTCAAAACTCAATGCAATGCAATATCGGTCAAATCTCGCTGTCACTTGCAAGGAGCGGCCGCTATTGCCATATATTACCGGATGGCAATGTCGACTTTAAAATATCCCTAGACTCACTCACTGTAAAACCAGCATAATCACAGTATCGCGAATTATTGCAATTATGGCAGTGAAGAATCGCCCAAAGGCACGCGACAGCGGAGATGTCGAAGCCAGGCCCAGCTCAGAGCCTTCGGGTCCTCATTATCGAAGCAACAGTCAACCGTTCGCTGGTAGACTTGGTGCCAATCAAGCATATGTCGTTGAGGGAGGAACATCGGAAGACGACCATGTACTGCACCATGCGCCAGATGCTACGCCTCACATGTCGTTCAGGGAGTTGATGGACATGCGTCCGATTAAGAATGTGGATTTATGGAAAGCGGCACTTATTGAAGGCATCGGTAAATTCACCTTTCAGCCTCTGGTTCTCGACTGACTGGTACCAGGTACTTTACTTTTTGTGTACATCACCATATGGGTAAACATCTCGCCAGATATTGCTCCCGCTGCCCCAACACAGCGATTTGGGAGCTTTGACAATGCTGCTTTCCTGGGGCCTCTCATTGGCGGTATAACCAATCTGATCTTCATAACGCTCTTCATCACTTCCTTTGGAGCGATTTCCGGTGCTCATTTCAACCCTTTGATCACCTTTGCGACTTTCTGCGCTCGCCTGTGTTCACTACCACGTTTGATACTGTATGTCGCAGCTCAGATCGGCGGTGGCGCCCTGGCAGGCTTGTTAGTCAGAGTAAGCTGGGGAGGCCGAGACTTCAAAGTCGGCGGTTGCTGGCTGTTCACAGATATCGTCCCTCCAAGAGAGATCTTCGTCGTCGAGCTAGTGTCAGCTACACTTCTCTTGTTCCTTGCTTTTGGTGTTGGTCTGGACCCACGACAAGCGAAGATCATTGGCCCAGCGCTGGGACCATTCATGGTAGGACTGAGTGTCGGGACCATGAGCTTTGCTAGTGCCTTTGCGCGATATGGATATGGCGGTGCTGGACTAAATCCAGCAAGATGTATGGGGGCTTTTGTTGGAAGTAGCTTCCCATATTGGCATTGGATACACTGGGTTGCTGATGGGACTGCCTGTATTATTCACGGTGTATGCTATTATTTCATTCCGCCCTGGACAGAAGTTCGGCAATGATAGCCTCTAACGTATTCAAGTATAGCAAGCGAGGCCTGTGGCTACTACTCTTGACATTGCCGATGCGGATGCAATTGGACACGTAGGATGTTTCCACAAGCTATTCCAGCAATCATTATTGTTCCATTAGATATCCCCCATTGGTAGAAGTTGAGTAGCGATCTAGGATAGATTCAAGAAGTGGCGTATATCATTAAATATTCTTTGGTATCCCGTACGTCCAAGACGAAAAGACCAGCTTCAGTGTCGTTTGATTTGTGACCGCAGTTGCATATGATGAATAGCTTTAACCTCCCCACCATTCTCCAGCTCTTCATCTTCAATCATCTGATCAAACATCACCCGATCCGCTAGCTTTGATTCAGTGGCAGCTTCATGGTTCAAAGAATCCAGAAGAGCATGAGGTTCTGTCCAAGAAGATCCAAAGTCTACCAATCGTCCATCGCGGAAGTTGTCGATGCGTATATCCATGTTATATATCCCAGCTTTGTTCATTGAAACGACCTTACCTAAAATCTTCCTCATGCTCGTCGAGGTGATACCGCTTTTTGAAGACGCAACACCCTTGACGATGGCTCTGGCTCTTAGCCCTCCGATCGCGGACCTTTGATAATCGATGTCGACTGAATCCAGCCCGAGGTCAATGTTACGCTTCTGTAAAGCTTCTTGGTCTTTTGGTTCAAGAAACAAGAATCCGTAACTGGCAACAGCCACATCTGATTTGAGAATCTTTCCATCGGTAGCTTCGCGTATCCGGCCATATGCCCGGCATTCTGCGAAAAATGGATCGGTGTAGTATGCAGCAGTGTCAAGAGATGTGCCTTCACCTAATAGTGGCCCCCAGAAGTACTCGGTACTCATAGGGTCAAAGAACTTGAACTACCATTTAAGCTGTTATCAGAAAGGAACGCCTTCTGGGAAGGAGAGAAGTAGTAAAAGATTTTGATTGTTACATACGACTTTCACTGCGTACTCGCGACCCCGGATGAGAGCCCGGAATACATAACCTTGGCTTGAGGTCACGTCGTCATCTCCATCAAGTCTATCAAGCCACTGAATGCGCGATTTATGATACGGAAAGATATTGAGCTTTGGCCCCTCGCACGGTGGTAGCTTCTGAGGAAATGATAAAACACGTCGTTTTCTAGGCATACTGAAGGAGCCAGAGGGAAGATGACGAGGTGTTTGTGATAAATGTGGGCATTCCATTAGCCTTCGCCCTCTGGCATCCTTATACCCAGCGGCCATCATCCGTATGCGCGTCGGGCCGCTTTTAGCGATAATCAGGTTTTCATGCAGCATTGCAGCATCTGTGGAGGGGTCGCGTGGTCTGTGAATGGCTAACATGGGTGGCAATGCTGCAGAGATATCACCAACATCAATATGCAGACTTCAGCTCTGGGGTGGGGGAATGAACAAGATGGAATGAACTGAAATGTCCGCAGCCTGATCTCGCTGTCTGCGCACTTTAAAAGCGTGGAATGTGCCCTTCAATGAGAATGAACTGACTCTGTTCTAGTATAGTGCATTACGGCATTCCAGCTGTGCCACGTATAGCAATCACATCATCCCTGCTTGTCTCACATCAAGATGGCCCTACCGTCCCCTGCGACGTCAATACTTGAGTTACTTACGCACCCAAATCCATCCGTCAGCCATCAAATACCTAAGAGCAAGACAAACTCTCGAAGTCTCCTGTATTACTGTCCTAGACAAATAAAGAGGTGGAAAGAACTGGAAGACGTTAATATTTTAAAAGATGTATTCGGTGGAGTTTTGCTGAAAGAGGCATGTCGCAGAGGCCGAGCTCTTGACTCATATCCAAGCCTTCACGCACAGGCTGACTGCGTCATACGTGATGAGGACGATACCAGAGATCTAATTAACAAGTGGAACAAATCAATTGTTACTGCCGCCCTTGAGCCTGTTCAAGATCTTTTCCATCCAGTCATCTGGAGCAAAGGGGATCCCCCATCCGGCAAAGAGGCATTTCCATCTCCTCCCCAAGAGCACGTAAAGCAGCGCCATCAGCCAGCACGCAAACAGTCTTCGAAAAAGACACATACAAGATTACAATCATTGTCGAGATTGCGGCCAGATTCTGGATCTATTGCATCGAGTACGATTTCACCCAAAGCTGGGGATACAACAGTCTCTAATTTTCAGGAGAGATTTCCAAAAGAGTACAAGATCTCCACGAAATGGAAGAGTGAAAGTATCTTCAAGAGAGGACTTCTCAACGATTCTGGCGGCTTCGTTAGAGGAAAGACAAATGATAATTCTGCTTGGCCTATCAGACAGGCTTACACCTATTGCATTCAACATATGTGCCGATATGGATGTATCTTGACGGCTGAAGAAGCTTTCATATTCCGCATCATGCCGCGAGAGGACAAATCCAGTGAGTCTTCTTCTAATCACGGCTGTTCAATCTTCCATTGGCTAACGAGGCTAGTCAACAATTCGCAAAACATTGATTTGCTAAGAAACGAACTCATCAATAACGGGCTCATGGAATATGTTTCCATTCCTTGGAAAAACTACAGCCAAGGACAGAGACGGTCCCTCGATGTCTGGACCGTCAACTTGGCACTTTGGTTTATGCACATCCTAGCGGGAAATAAATTTGAGGTTGAGTGGCGTTATGTTGATCTAACAGCTGAGACCTTGCTTGGTTCTCAGCCGGTGGACGCTGATGATCAGCGAAAAGCAACTCCTTCAAGTACAGCGCACTCTCAAAATGATGGACAGGATGTAGGGGGAGAGGATGACAACGGATCAGTTACTTCGGAAGAGACTGAAATCTTGTACTCGTCCACTACAAAGCGAAAGCGGAACTCGGACGATGACAGCGACTTTGAGGGTATTCATCTTTCATTTAGCAAGCGTCAGTTCGTGTAGTTGAGGCTCAGGGCTCAGTAGAGGTGAATTTCCGGCACATATGCAAGGACATGGAGCATGTTCTCAATAAGGGTGGACATACAAACACTATCACTATCACTAATAGGACGACTCAATATCTCTCAACGCGCTCTAGTCGAACTCCACAAACTCCTTCTTACTTAATTTCATTTGTCGTTAATGTCCACCAGGATCTTGACTTGGTTATCCTTATCCGTGATCAACGCATTAATACCATCTTCTACAATATTCTCCATCTTTATCTTTCTGGTGATCATCTGGCTAGGCTTGATTGCACCAGAAGCCAGGTTGTCGATGACTGCTTGGAAGTCTTCCCGTTGGTATCCCAAAACGGATTTGTAGGCACTCTCCTTGAAGGTCAGCCAATTAGGGTTGAAAGGGATCTCCTTCTCCCAGATTGCGATGTTCACTACCGTGCCTCTTGTTCTCACGACTTCGCAAGCACCCTTGACACTATTTACTGTCAGTATCTAAGATCTTCATGGAATATGGTGGGGGGGCTCACCTCGCTGGTACACCGGCGCAGTCAAAAACAACATCGGCACCCAATCCACCGGTCAAACCAAGAACAATCTGGTTCAGATCTTCTTTGATCGGATTCACAACCTTGGTTGCACCAAACTGCCTCGCAAACTCTTGTCTCGAGGCCGCAACTTCAGAAACAATAATCTCACTGACCCCCTTGGCCTTCAAACACAGAATCATCGCCAGACCAATGGGCCCTCCCCCCAGAATTGCAATCTTGGACTTTTCATTGATCTCCGGCGCCGCGGACATCGCGTGCCAAGCTACAGAAAGCGGCTCGACAAGTGCTCCGATCTCGAGGGGTAGATCCTTTGGAAGCGCGAAGACGTGCGTCGCGTTTACACAAACCGATTCGGAGAGACCGCCGCCACCGCCCGAGAGACCGAGGAAACCGCCAGTATGGCAGACGTTCTCTGCGCTGGTGTGGCATGCTGCGCAATGGCCGCAAAAGAGAGTTGGTTGGACTGCACAGGGCTGACCTACTTCGAAGCCAGTTACGCCGGGGCCGACTTCAGAGATGATTCCTGAGAATTCATGACCGAGTGTTACAGGAATACTTTCTGATGTGAGAGGGTGAGGCTTGGTTGGGCAAAAGTTGGGCCCTCCGAGATATTCATGTAGATCTAATGCCTGTCAGCCAGCATTCATGATTTGGCTGGACGTTGAACTGCGATCCTTACCTGTGCCGCAAATGCCAACAAATTTAGGAGCAACCTGTCATTATCAGCAATCACATCTGACTAAGCCTATCGCGTGACAGCTACTAACCTTGACTTGTCCTGGCTGCACTGAAGGCTCTGGGACCTGCTCGACACGAATGTCCTTGATACCGTAATACCTGGCAGCTCTCATGGTGGCGTAGAAAGACCGATTTATGTTCCTGGATACAGGCCCACGGAATTGTTGATTAAAAAGTTTTGCAAACGAAGTTACTGGTAGTCTCATAATATCTATATTTCTCTTTTTCCTTTCGTCAAGAGGCGGCGATCAGCAGCCTCTTTATATAATTCCCAGGTTTAGGTTCACGTATGATCAAGTCAGTTCACTGCCCCGCACCATCCGACATGGGGGATCCGCATCACGAGTTCCGCAATGCAGCCACAAGCACCAAATCTCACTTTTAATGCATCAAAATACGTCGTTTTAATTCGTGTTTTTTACTTAATGTAACGGTCTAGAGACGCAAAATGCGGGGGAAAGGATGATCTTGCTTGTTTCGTCTTCCTTTGACCCTTTCCCCGGATTCAAGAGAGTCCGAATCTGGTCAAGCGGGGCCTGAGCCGATTCGAATTGTCGGAGCCGATCGTACGCTAACTTATCGACGTGGAAGGAGGAAGACGGCAGATTGTGGATGCGAATCGGATGGAAATGCCATGTTTTTAATTCGCTCTCTTGAGGATGATTGTCTTTTCAAGAAAGAAAGGTCAACAAAATATTCGTAGCTCAGCACGGTTTCTGTAAGCTCTGACATTTCTCATCGTCTAACCATACGTCACGTTGATTGGCAGTTCAAGCTTATGATATGTCAACGATATGCGTATCTCATATCCCATATAATTTCCCAAGATCCCGGAAATACAAAGCAAGTCAGAGCACGATGAATATTACTTGCTGCTCTTTCGAGAAATGCGATTCCGTGAGAAAGCCGATCTCGCAGGCAAAAATGGGGATATGGCTCGTTTCCGCCTCACTATGTGTTGGCTTCAGTGGAGTCTCCTGTCAAAGATGACTCTGCGGTGGTGTGAGACAGGACCCATCGATATCTCTTTACCGAGCTGTCAGATAACGGTCTTTGATAAGCGATTGACATTAGCATATGATCTTTTGATGAGGCTGAACTTGTCGCTCGCTTAGGTATCTTTTTGCATGCACGTAAATCTGGAACCAAGTCTAAGTGCCAGAGGAGTCTAAAACGCCACGGTATAGGGAGCATCTTTTGATGGACTCTCTCTTGTAAAATTGATTCTTGCACAAGAGTAATACGCGAAAAGTATACCCATAATGGTAGCTTGAAACGAAGCGCCGGTGGATAGATTCACTCAATCAACGTGACATGTTTTGCCGTCTGGATCACCCATCTTTCTGAGAAAAGACTAAACGATCTAGCTAACATGAGCATGGCGAGGCTGATATCTCTCAGATTGATAGCTCATGGAGACAACAGATATACGATGCGTCTCACACCAGTGATTGACGTAAAATTGAACTAGTTTATTACAAACCCCTACCCTGCACTTGAACGATTGATGGAGGGTCTTGGGGGCGACTCCAAATCACCACTTCAGAGGTTGGAGTAACTCCACCTCTAGAGATAAGATAAACCCGATAACGATAACGTTGGAGCTTAGCGTCTATTTTACAGTCCCATGTCTGGTATCCATCCCCGTCGGCACGTAAGTGCTACTGTGTAGCTCTGAGATAAGAACTACGCCAGTATCACCACGTACAGAGTGCCATGAACCCAATCCAACCCACAGGCTTTCTTAAGTTGCCTTTAACGAATCACCGAAATTGAATAGTAACTATGTCGATCTTCAATGGTGTTGCGCTCGTGACTGGGGCTGCCTCAGGTAAGAACCCTGTCACCTTGCTGTCTTGCACTACTCCGCTAATAACTTGCAAGGTATTGGCCGCGAGACAGCTCTATCCTTTGTACAGGAAGGATGTAAGAGGGTTGTGATAGTTGACCGTGATGCCGCCAAACTCAGCGAAACAGAACTCGCCATTAAAGAGACGTTCCAGGACGTTCAGGTCCTCGCCGTGCCAACAGACATCTCCAAAGAAGAAGACATTGAGAACCTCTATAGCGAAACTATTAAAGCATTCGGCAGAGTTGACTATGTTGTCAATGGTGCTGGTAAGAGTTGTGTTGATACTGGAGAGTGGCTTGTCAACGACTGATCGTATCATAGGCGTGTTGAGTAACAACAAGAGGTCTCATGAGTCCTCCGTTGAGGAATTCGATATGATCAATAATGTCAACTACCGCGGGTGTTGGCTATCCTCTCGCGCTGCCATCAAATGTATGCTCAAGCAAGACCCCCTACCTACGCATGATGGAAGACCTGGTGTTCGAGGAAGCATAGTCAATATCGCCTCACAATTAGGAGTGGTTGGCCGCCCAGCAGCACGTAAGTGTAGTTTTACAGGCTTCATGATGGATTTGGATACTAACGTTGTCAACATCAGCGGCCTACTGCGGAAGCAAAGCAGCTGTCATTAGTATGACAAGATGTGATGCTATCGATGTACGTATCTCTCCAGCAACTGACTTGATAACATTACTGACATGCATAGTACTCCAAGGACCTTATACGAGTCAACGCCGTTTGTCCTGGTCTTATCGATACAGCGATGACCCGGCCTCAAGCTGATGTCTTGAGTCCTGCCATCAATATCGCTCCAATGGGTCGCATGGGCAGCCCGCAGGAAGTCGCTGATTGCATATTGTTTCTTGCCAGCAGTAAAGCAAGCTTTGTTCAAGGCGCTGCAATGATGGTTGACGGTGGATATGTCATTAATTAGCTGTAACTGTCGCTGTAATAGAATTCTCTCTTAATGAACAGTGCAAGGCTCAATCATATTCCCCAACAGTGAGGCAGTCTGTCAACCAATCAGAAATCGTCTGGGCGAATGGTTTAGTGGTATAATACTCCCTTAGCATAATTCAGCAGAATAATCTGGGAGTGGTCCAGGGTTCGATTCCCTGTTCGTCCAACTTCGGTGGTTAGATTCCACTTGTACCATCTTTTTGTCCTTTGTCACTTTGGTGCGACCAGCTTTTTGGGGCAATCCATCTTAGTTTTGGCAATGCCTTTGAGTTACTGGTTATTTCATAAAGTAATGGCTTTGCAAACCGAAAGTAGATACCTTATGTATTGGCCTCCAACTCCATTTTGGTAGCGACCCCATTCATCTCCACTACCTATGTCATGATGTTGCAGTCCACCAATCATCGTTACCGATTCTTCGCCTGCATTGACGGGATGGGTCAGGACAACACCAGTGAAACCTCATAACGTAGTTGAGACATGATTTCAAATCATCTCCACTAGCAGTAGCTTCTAGACATCGTGTTCCCTTCAACAAGTATATAAGTTTGTACCCATCACTCTGTCGATCAGCCATATCAACCAACCGCTCTCTATAGCAAAGTTACAGGGTGTCAAATCTCAAAACAACCAATATTCAACATGTCTTCTATCAAGCCCCTCGTCCTACACGCTCATACCACCGGCCCCAATCCTTTCAAGGTGGCCATTCTACTTGAGGCTCTCAGCATTCCCTACACCGTCAAGCTCTGGCAGTTCGGAGACGCACCTAATGGGGTCAAGGGTGAACATTTCCTCAAGATCAACCCTAATGGCCGCGTTCCAGCTTTGGAAGATCCCAACACGAGCGTTACAAGTTGGGAATCTCTTGCTTGCATGAACTACATCCTCCGCGTCTACGACACCGAGAACACGTTCGGCGCACGACAGGAAGCCGGTGAGCAAGGACGGGCTGACGTCGACGCGTGGACTAGCTTCCTTGTCAGCACTCTGGGACCCTTCCTTGGTCAGTGTAATTGGTTTCGACATTATAATAATGTCAAGAATGAGAATGCGTATGAGAGATATCAAGCACAAGCCTATCGATGCTTTGGAGTTTTGGAGGAGCAGCTGAAGAAACATGGTGGAGACTGGATCTTGGCCGGGGATAAGCCAAATGTAGTCGACTTTCACTTCGAGCCTTGGATGAGACAGTATGAATATGCTGGGTTGAGTCTGAATGATTATCCTAAGGTGAAGGCGTGGTTGGATCGTGTTCAGGCTTTGCCAGAGGTGAAGCGAGCGTATGAGAAGATCAAGGCTGGGGAGGAGATTTAAACAGAACAAGTGTAAAGCGAGGCTCTTGGATTTTTCGAAATACAAACCAGTTTTCACGATCTTGTGGAAAAGTGCCACCACGGATTATCGAATGTGACGATATCATTGATGGGGTCATCGTGCGTAGCGCATATCTTGGCGATTGCTTCATAGTGACGGACTTGGAAAACAAGAGTGCATAATTGACAGCTTTGGAAGATGGATTCATCATCACCGTCCTCCAAATTTAACGAATTTGTCATGCACGAATAGAAAAATTCAGCCGCATGTCTCAGCCGTAAATTGCCCTTCTGATACACACTTCCAATTGGCAAAGCCGCCAGATTGGCCTTCCTGATGTTGATCTAAGCCACTTATCGCCCGAGTCATTTCCAGGAGCTTTTGCCCCTGGCGCTATAAAAATATCAGTAGCGCAAGTTTATGGCTGCGTGTGTGTCCATCAGCCACTGGAACCTGTTACCTATCTCAGAAGGTGGTTGGTTGGTGCTTCTAGCTGAAAAGAGATGATGGCTTGAAATAGGGGGGTTATGGTTCAAACAGATCCTAGCCACATTGAGACTACGGCGTCCTTGAATTAATTGCCCCCCTTCACCTGTACGTAGATGTGCAATCCAAGCCACGTCCGGATTTGCAGACGAGGTACAGTAGGCATGACTGCGCTGACCAATGCCGTGTCGTACTGCTGTTCAGCCAGTCATGCCCAGTAGTTCAAGCGCGCTACACCTTCAGTTCTTCTCACCACAAATTGTACATGTTGTTTCAAGAATCCATGTTCATCTTCCTAGCATTGGCGCCAAGTCGATCCGTCAGGATCAGCAAGCGGGCCGATATCCAAGGTCCCACTCGGACTTAACGTGTTGGTGTGTAATGGCTATCGATGTGCTGTATGTACGTCTTTACGGACAGGCTACTTTTAAGTCTGCCATAAAGACCACAGGCACCAATTACCAGGTTTACTATCAGTTATGGTACAAGGTTTTGATAGGTATGCAACCGAGGTCTATTTCAGAGGAGGAACTTTGTCGTCGAATCCTGTTGTCGGATCACTCCGAGCATGTGCCAACGACGCCAAAGCAGCGCTCAGACATGTACAACCCCATCGAGAATAGTGCTAAGGTCTAGCTAAGCCAGGCTTTAAACTCTAAAGTCTAGTGGCTGGTTTCAGTGAAACGTTCAAAGCTAAATGAGCTGCCATCCGCCAACGGAATTTTCCCTCTTCAGTTACCCATGTCCCCTTCCTGTTGCATCGTCGTTCGGCGGTAGAACCAAGGCTGTGGCCGCCAGCCAAGCATCAATGAATATCAATACTTCTATTGTGAGTTTGTCGAATATACAGCACTCAAATTACTTAGCTTCACATTCTTCGGTACTAACTGAACTTGTATAGGCTATACAAGCAGTTCTGCTTGTTTTAGCATTAGTTGTCCTCGTTCTACGATCCTGGGCGCATTACCTCCTCAAGCAGAACTTACTCAACCTATCTGATATTTTCGCATGGCTAGGATGGGTCTTCAGTTTGGGATGGTTCATCTGCTCAACCCTCGCGCTACAAATCCTCATCGACAACCCTGCGGTCGGAACCGAGCTCGTTGTCGATTCAGTTATGTACCTGAAGGTACGGTGACATAGTGACTGTGGTGGGGGGAATACAGATGCTGATCAACTATCTTGTAGACTGTCTTGGTGGCTGAGTACTTCTTTGATACTGGGATTTACTTCCCCAAGATATCTATTGTTCTCTTCTACTGGACATTGATTCCCAGGGTTCTGGAAACCTTGAGAAGAGTCTTACTCGGAATCTCGATTTATCTCGGTTGCGCTCTGCTCGCGTCGGTGCTCACAAACACCCTCATATGCCTGCCTTTCTCAGACAATTGGTAAGCCTAATGGTAGACTTGCCAAAACTCGTGAACTGACCGGCATCATCAGGTCTATCGAAAATCAGCTCAAGTCAGCGTGGAACTCATATCCTTCCTTCTGTATCCAGTGGGCTCTGAACTTTTCGACGGATTTACTAAGTACGTGCGAATGCCGAGTTTACTTTTCCGTATCTAACATGGGCTCAGTATTTATCTATCCATTCTTCCTGCTGAAGCACTTGAGATTGCGAAAAGAACAAAAGATTGGTCTCATTGGCGTCTTTTCCTTGGGAACAATCACATTAATGGTCAGCATTTCCCGATTCATCGCGTACAATGTGACCGATTTTGAGCTCGAAGACGAATCCGGCAGTAAGTTCTGACACCAAAGCCCTCCTTCACATACACAAGCTAACCTAGTGCAAAGATACCTTGACTCTCGCCGAAATGAGTACCGCCGTTATCGTCGTTTGTCTCCCGGGCCTTCGAGCATTCATCGTGCGATCCAAAAAGTCTACAAATCGCTTGTCTTCCCACCAGCTCAGCGGCTACGGAAACCACACAAGAATCGGAGTAGGACAAATATCGAAGATCGGGGCATACAAAGGACAAGCATCACCATCGTCGTATGCAAAATGGGGCATGAGAGATGATGAGATCGAGTTGGTAACTCAGATACGCGTTTCCCACGAACTGGCGAATCCAGACGCTTGCAGCGGGGGCGAACAAAACGCGGCGAGTCGGAATTTGGGGTTATAGTGTTATTAATATTGCAGCTTGGCGTTGGAGGAACTAGACATATGATTTACGAAATAAGATCTATTGTGACTTGGCAGCATGAATGCACGTACCATCACACTGGAGGCATCTCATGTAATGGTCGTTGTCGGACGCGATCTTGGCGGACTCTTTGTGGGACCTCCAAGCTTAAAAGTTCCATATTCTAAGGATTATAACATCCTCTGATGTGATCAGAAGTCGAGCCCCTACTGACGGTAATACTCTACTGACCAATTCAAAGACAATGCCTCTTTTACATCCAGACAACCGAATGCATTCGGAGCCTAATCAAAGTCAGACCAGACCGTCTCCAGCGGCTTGTTACTTGACATCCAGTCATCCTGAATGTTCTCACGCTAGGCGTGGCAGGTGGATTACTCAAAGGGCACCTGTAATCAATGTCTGCTCTCTTCAAGCAATATTGAAATACTCCTGTCACGTAGAAGAAGGCATTGGACTGAATAAGCTTGAATTTAAGCTACAAACTAAGCATGCGTCATAAATATCTACCTATCGTTGTTCTCACAACTGAAGGCTCCTCCAATAAGTCCCTGTGCATAAGCATCGATGATGTTTTGAATAACACCATAAGTTCCACCAATAGTCAAGAAGACAGATAGTGCAATCATCAACCAGTTCAGATAGTAAACAACAACCTGCCACAACTTTCCTTTTCGGTAGTGTTGGTGGTCATAGACCCAAAGATATCCAGGCAAACCCAGTGCAAGAGGCGAAAAGGTGAGACTTCCAGCGAGAGCCAGAAGATAGTTGAAGATAGGGATTCCAGAAGCGAGGAGGAAGGAAACAGCAGACATGGCAGTCGTGCATCCCAGCCAAACTGCCCAATGAACGACAGTATTCTTCTGGAAGTGCTCTGAGTGCCGAAGGAGACGAACGAAGAGATACTTGGCTGCGACGTGCACATACAGACAGGCACTAACAAGAAGACCAGTGAGGCCGATACCATAAGCGACCTTCTTGATAGTAGGACCTGCACTTCCCAGAGATGGAGAAGCAACCCACTGGCCGCAATACTTATAGACGACGAGCGAGAAAGTGAGATATGAAGCAGTGACGATGCCCATGCAGAGGTATACGGCCTTGTTGTAGTCTCGAGGTCGGCGCATCTCAGAGATAACTGGCAGGAAGGCGGAAGTTCCAGCACCACTGCAGAAGATTGTAGAGACCGACGTGATGGCCGCAACGAAAGTGGGATGGCCGATGACATGGTAGCCGAATTCGTAATCTCCGGTTTGAGGAGCGGCAGCTGGTCGATCGAGGGTTGTAACACCGACACTAAGACATGTAAGCAAAGAAGGGATACTAGATATAGGAGACTTACACGACGATGAAAACAGCGATGTAGACTGTCAAGAAACCGGCCCAAGTAAGCCACGCAATATTCTCGAACTTGCGAACACTTGCGAGGATGAGAACAGCAATTGTTGCTACCAACATGAACCAATTGGTGCAGATAGCATGGTTGCTAAGAACGTTAAGAGCGACTGAAGTACCGAAGATACCTGAAGCACCGACAATGGCGTATGTGACGAGGAACAGAACTCCAACGATCTCTGAAACGGTGGCTATTAGTCTTTGTGCATAGCACACTGTCAGGGTTTCTTACCCTTTAACCAAGTACCACCAACAACATTCGCCATGTCGGCGATGCTATGGCAGCCAGCGTGTCTGTTTCGGAAGTTTCCCTGGACAATGGCGCAGTAGGTATTGAGACCTTGCCACCCGAGGACATTGATCGCACCAGGGAGAGCACCAAGGACGAACATGGCACTCGGGATTGTGAGCACGCCGGTAGCAAAAATGACTTAAAGAGTTAGCTCGAGAGTCGAAGAGATGTTACAGAGACTTACCCTTGAGAAAGATGACAGAGGCCTGAATCCACCCAACAGTGCGGAAGTCGACCTTTCCAGGGATTTTCTGGAAGACCTCCCCATCATCAACACCCTCTTGTCTTCCAAGCTCAATGCTTCCACTGCTGAGCATACCACCAGACTGCTTCTCGCCTTTTTCTCCTTCAGAAGAACTCATATTGGTCGAAGTAATGTTCATAAGAGATGAAGAAGAAACGATTGATGATGCAGGACTCAAAACGGTGGGATCGACCTGTCTATTATCACTTGTCGATCAGCATCGGCAGTCTTCGCCAAGCTCAACACTATCAAGAACCCAGCAATATCTCGTTGTGGATGCTTCATCAAAGTCCAATGATAAGGTCTGGGGTAAGAAACAGCCCCTGTAAAACTCTGGGGAAGATCCTGACTCGTAGAGTGATAAGAGAGTTGGAGCATAGCGTTGGAGTTGGAGACTAGCGTGCGATTAGTTCTGGGGTGAATGATACCCCATGATAAGTTGGTTACCGATAAGCGTCATTACCCCTCTTAGTTATCGGTGTTGGTGTAATCTTTGGGTTGGAGACGCGGGGAGACTGCCGCATGCGTGGTTCTTGAGGGTCTAGATTCTAGAATCTTGACGTATTTTAGCCAGAGCTATCTGAACCACTTGACTTCCTGGAGATTGTTCATATCATTATTGCACTGCATATCGTGTTGCAGTCCTCAATTGATCCCCGCTCCTTTCCACTGTCACCGCCACCATGCCCAAGCGTATTCTGTGCTCATATGGAGTCGATGTTGATGCCGTCGCTGGTTGGCTTGGCTCCTACGGAGGTGAAGATTCACCCAGTGATATCTCCCGAGGCCTGTTCGCCGGAACACATGGAACTCGTCGAATGCTCAAGTTGTTCGACAAGTACAACATCAAGGCGACATGGTTCATCCCTGGCCACAGTCTTGAGACTTTCCCCGAAGAATGCGCCATGGTCCGTGATGCCGGGCATGAAATAGGGCTTCATGGTTCGTGATACGACTATCTCACGTTGACCCCTGCAACTAACGATCGTCCGATAGGTTACTCTCATGAGAATCCTTCCGATATGACACTAGAGCAGCAACGTGATGTCTTGGAAAAGACCCACAAGATGCTCACGGAGTTCTGCGGCAAACCTCCTCGAGGAAGTGTCGCCCCTTGGTGGGAGACTAGTAAGGAGGGCGTCGACCTGATGCTGAGCTATGGCATCGAGTATGATCACTCAATGTCTCATGATGATTGCCATATGTACTGGCTACGAACTAATGATAGCTGGACCAAGATCGACTATAAGCAAAAGGCTGAGACTTGGATGAAGCCATTAGTCAAGGGCCAGGATACAGGACTTGTTGAGATTCCGGCAAACTGGTATTTAGATGAGGTGAGTTCTGGCAGTTATTGATCCAAGATCGAAGTGCTAATGTTGGACACAGTACGTCAACCCTGCTTGCTATAATGCTACTGAGAGTGATCCTGACACTGTGATAGCCTTCCCCCCATGATGTTCATCAAAGATGCCCCCAACAGCCACGGCTGGGTCAACTCTAGAGATGTTGAAGACTTGTGGCGAGACCACTTTGACTACTTCTACCGCGAATACGCTGATGATCCCGATGAGATCTGTGTGTTTCCTCTCACAGTTCATCCGGATGTTTCTGGCCGGCCGCATGCTCTGCTGATGCATGAGAGGTAAGAGACGTAGTCTGCGGAGACTGTGCCAAGACTGACGATGGACAGACTGATTGAGTATATCAACAAGCATGAAGGCGTTGAGTGGGTGACGATGGAGCAGATGTGTGATGAATTCAAGAAGAAGAATAAACCACCAAAGGGTGCTGTCATGCCCAAGGCTCCGGATCAGAAGTCGGATCAGAAGTAGGGTATTGTTGGTAGTCATGAATAAAGCGTTTGCAGAATCGGAGATCATGTTCTAAGCGAACTCTCAGCCGACATCCTTGTGAATAAGTATTTCCCTGTACTTTTCCAACCCAATACCTATGATGTTGATGAAAGGCCATTGGGTGTTACTCTTGAAGAAATGTGCCCATATCTTCAAAACTGCCAGGCATAGGTTGCTTGGATCTCGGAAGTCTAGAAGAGCTGGATTATCCGTGTCAACGCCTTGATCGAAATCGACGACCGTGTATGCCTCTTCGACGATGCATCTGACCCAGTGCAAGATCCTGTCTTCACTATCTGCAAAATCTGTTAGAACGAAGTATCGGGGCTTTAAGTCAAAAGCAGACTTACCACTCAACGGGTGCTCGGCAACTGTCTCCCCGAGTTTCGACAGCCATTTGCTCAACAGCACAGCACAGTCAAGGCCGGATAGAGAATGCCTCACGCTCCAGAAGAACGCTTGGCTTCTCGCAACACGATCAACTCCCAACCGTACAGGGATGCCGATCATGTGCGCTGAATAAAGAAGCGCAGCAATGACACCGTCACTCCTCTCAATATCGGGACTGCCTGCGATTGCATTGGCGATACGTTGCGGATCCCGTGTCTCGAGTTGTCTGTAGGGCCCCAAATGCAAGTATATGCGCACATATGCTAATGATAGAAGGGAACTGGAAGTGAATGGGATCGGTCCGTTCTCGTTGTTCGGGTCAAGGGTTGACTCTGGAGCTTGCTGCCAGCATGAAGTCCACGAGCGCAAGCCTCGTTCGAGTTTCTCAACCTCTTCACTCGGAAGGACAGCCGAGCTGCTGGTGACCGGAAGGCTCAGGTCTCGCACAATGTGTATTCTCTGAAGTAGTCCATGGAGCAGGACATAGTTACCCAAAGGGGTAGGAATCGGCAATAATGGCGCTGTGTCATTCTTGTTCTTAAGCAGCAATGACAACGCTTCTCGGAAGAACAATTGTGGCTCTTGGATCTCTTTCGTGGCGGCACGCCATAGTGCTGGCGTCGGAGCTTTCCATTCCTTTGTGGAGCAAGGTAACCGAAGACCAATCTCGTTACTACGGAGCGTTGGGTAGACGTTGTATGCAATGCTGTGAGTATGGAGGAAAGAGAAGCCGATGAGCTTGGAGCGCCTGTTTGACTCTTGCTTGATCCAGGTTTTCCATTCATGCCACAATGAGTTGCCGTCACTTGGTTGATCTGATGGCGTCGGTGACGCAGGTTCGTTGACGTCCTCAAGACCCGAGTTCCGCAAGACTTGAGTAAGAATACCTTGCAACACGAAAGACTCTTGAACCATTGGTGCTTTCGGTTCCCAAGTCGCAAAGCCCATGAGCGTGATCAAGGCCCTGATGGTCTCGACAGCCGAATCAGCCTCCGTGTCGCCACGCCGGCCACTCTGCGAAGTGACATGTGGTATGGGAAGCGTTGAGAGACCAAAGGAGTCCGAATCCCTCCTCAATCTCTCCATTAAGAGGGCTTTCCCGGCAAAGAAGAGCCTTTCTGACGCCCTCGACTCGAAACAGTATTGCGCCCCGATGGCCGCAATGCCAAAGATCAGCTCAGGTGAATGATCGTTGATCTGCCATGTCGGGATGTGGATGAATGGCATATGTGTATGAAAGCCGCCAAAGAATGAGGTCACATATCGTGTGAGAGCGTGTCTCGATGGGACGCAAAATGCTGGGTCAAGGAGATGGGAGTAGTCTAGGATGGACGCTTTGAGCTTCGATCTTTGCTCTTCGGTGACTTTGAATGGTCGTGTTTCGGGATCAATAGCCCTTGGATCTGTCTGTGTGAGCGACCATGTCGATCAAGCTCTAAAGCCAAGACTTACTATCTGTGTCAGAGACATAATTAGATATCCGATTACCCGTGGGTGCAGAAGGAAGCCATGAGCTGAACGGTGTTCCAGCTCGAGTTGGAGCTCTTTGCCGAGGGGAGGTCTCTTCATTATCGTCTTGTGTAAGCCCGGGATTGATGGGTTCCTCGTGCCTGTCAGGGTCGCCGAAGAAAGGACTCCACTCGGCAGAGAGGCCGACACCGTCGAGGAAACTGGTGAACTCGCGGAAGTGGGTGTCAAAGTCGACGCCTTTTCTGAGTCAGCTGTGTTCATCCAGCAATAGATGGGACTGAGATTACTGACCGCTGTCAAGCATCTGTGGGGACAGAAAGTTGGGAACGAATTGGCCATCGTCTGCACTCGGTTGATGTTGCACTTGTTCATCCACTGTCTGGGGAACTGCACCAGGAAGCTGCATCGGCTGCTGTGTTCTCGCACAGAACCACGGATCAACACTTAGGCCTGAGAGCGACACAGCGGCAGCCAAGTCTGGGTCACCGATGCTGTCATTCCTCTGCTGTACTACAGTCACATTCCCTTGCGCAGGTTCAGGTGATGGCACGTCGCCTTCATGCTCGGCTAGCCTCTGATGACGCGTGAGCAAGTCGCGTCTTGCAAATGATGCCCCGCAATGGCACAGAAACGGCTTCTCTTTGGTATCTACATCACATCAGCTACCCTATCTTCGATCAGATCACAAGACTCACGTGTTCTGACGTGTCTCTCGAGGTGCTCCGTCCGTTTGAAGGTGCGCCCGCAATGTGGACACATGCGCAGATTGACTCCAGCTCCATTGTAACCCACTCTTTGTCGCTTGTTTGGAGTCTCGTATGTGCCGATGTTGTCACCCATTCTGCAGCAATGACTCCAAGAGTTGGAGAGGAATCGTGACGGAGGAGGCGAATGGGGTACCTTGGTTTATCATGGAGTCGTTGGTGGGGCAGACTTGGAGTAGCGTCTGATAACGTTATCTTTGGCGTGTCATTGCAGGCAGATAATCAACTAACAGAATAGGGTAGGCATAGCACAACATTGCGTTATTTTGATATCTTCCTGGAAAACGGCCAACTGGATCGGGGAAGAGTACGTAGAGGTTTCGATGATATTGCAAACGATAGAGAAATTTACAAAGAGATGAGATTTTGAAGTTCCAGGCGAAATTCAGTAACTTGTAATCATGTAAAGCGATCAACAACCACGCACGGCAAATGATCAAAGGGAATCTGCATAGCAATATAGTGTAGTGGTGTTCTTTCTACAGGCGCCAAACACCGGCCTCTACAGATGTGAAGATTCTCTGACGCGTCGCACCTCATTCAGCACATCCTCCGTCTCTTCGACTGTAGATTTTCCCTCCTGCTCCCAATCAAAACTACTCTCTAGCGCTTTCGCAATGTTCAGAACCTTCTTCTCCTGCCAGAGGCCACCAACGATCTGTAATCCAACCGGCAACAAAACACTCTCATCATCGACAGCCTTCGACCAACCGAGAGGAAGCGAAAGAGCAGGATTACCCGTGACGTTGAAGATGGCAGTGTTGTTAGTCATCCCGATGCTCGGCTCAAATGACTTGAGCACAGACTCTCGTGAGCCGTGACGCGGTGCGACGAAGGGCGTTGTTGGCATGATAATGGCGTCGTATTCTCTGAACTTTGCTTCGTATGCATCACGTATTTGCCGCCCGATATTGACCGTCTTTGCGTAGAGACCGGGGAAATTGCGTGAAAGATAAATGCCGTTGATGACAGTGTTCTTGGTGGAAGGGAAAAGCTTCTCAAATTCAGAAGACGTCCACGGAAGGCGGGCTTGTTCGAACTCTGTCAGGTAAAGACCTCGGCGACCATTGGCTTGGCCCAGGATGCCTGCAGAGCCGGATATGCGTTGCTGGATAGTCCATATTGAAGGGCCTTCTTTGTGAAGGGGAATCGATACTTCGCTCACGCTGGCACCAAGCGACTTGAGCCTATTGATGGTGTTGAAGAAAGTCTGCTTGACGCCCGGTTGCACCAGGTCGTTATCGTAGCCTTCCTTTAGAACGCCAATTCGAAGGCCCTTTACGGATGCACTGGCCAACGAGTCCAAGTAGTTGAATGATCCGGCTGGTGGTGAACCAAGTGATCGATCGTCGATGCCATCGTAGCCCGCAATGACGTCCAAGCAAGCAGCAACTTCGTCAACTGTTCGAGCGAGGGGTCCGGCATGATCATCAATCTGATCGCCACTTGTGATGCCCGTATATGGAACAAGACCATGCGTTGGCTTGAACCCGACACAACCGCACAGTGAGGCTGGTACACGGATGCTGCCGCCTTGATCTGTGCCTATAGCAATGTCGGCCAGACCGCCCGTGACAAGAGCTGCGCCTCCAGATGTGCTACCACCAGCGGAATATCCCACTTTTCGCGGGTTATCGATTGTTCCTTGGGCGCTTGTGAAAGATGATGTTGAGTTGCAGAAGTTCTCACATGTCGCTGTTCCCGTGATCACGGCACCCGCCTCGAGGGCTCTCGTGACAACAGTCGCATCAGTCGACGGCGTCCAAGCGGGAAACGCATCGCTTCCAAAGAACTGCGGTACACCAGCAACAGCGATACAGTCTTTCAGACATACCGACTTCCCCGTCAATGCTGAGCGTGAAGACTTGTCGCCTTCGATGATGAAGCGATGCGCCCAGGCATGACCATAGCTTTGCTCGTGTTCTTCGGGAAGGTGGATATTTTGACGAGGAAATCTCTCGATATCAGGGACGGGCTGATAGTCAGGGAGATTGGAGACGCGTTCTGCGCAGTCGTGAACCGCTGCGAGGAGGAGTTGGTATTCTGATGACTCTTCGGGGCGGATGGTGAGGTTGAGGGGGTCAAGAAGTGCCTCGACGTCGCCTGCTTGAACAGGGTTGCCACTACAAACAAGTATTAGTTTTTTTCCTGTGAGATTTCGACTCAGAAGTTAACCTACGGGAGAATCTCTTTGAAGAAGACAGACATGGTAGCGGCGTCGATCAAGGCGGGCTGGCGGAACGTGAGGAAGCTGTCGAAACGTACTAGCCAAGACAATCACAACCTAGAGGTAAACTTATCAGTTTATCAACACAGATAAAGCAATCCCACCATTCCATTTCTAAAGACATGATTGTTAATCTCAAACCTCTTCGTGTTCCACTCAAGCCGTTGGAGTACCTTGACCATGGCTGGAGACTTACCCCAAGATCCCTGTTGGGGTACTCCAACACCGTGACATTGCGGGTCTTGATGCGACAGGTAGTGTGGCGACAGAGCCCAGGCCGGGAGATAACACGGCAATCGGTTCTGCAGGTAGACAGTCTTGATATCGCTCTTCGAGTTTGACATTTTACAACTTTGTGGAAACAGAGAGTAGCAATCGCGATGCCGTCCGACAAAGCATTACCATCTCAGATGAGAGCGGCGCATATCGCAGAGGTCTGAGCATGATTACGAAGAATTGACCACCATGAGTAAGTGCTGATGATTCTCAGTATAACAAACCGTATGCCTTGGGAGAGCGCCCGCTGCCCTCCATCAGAGACACAGACATCCTCGTGCGGGTTCATGCCGCTGGATTCTGCCACTCAGACCTGCAAGCATTGCAAGGCGAGTTCGAGAAACCTGCGCCAATTGGTCTGATCCCATCTCATGAGATCGCCGGCGTAGTAGCAAAAGTCGGGAGCAAGTACAAGGGAGATCTCAAAGTCGGGGATCGTGTCGGCGTCCTCAACTTCAAGCATTCCTGCGGCTCATGTGTAGGATGTCGCTTGACGCAAAGAAGAGGTGAAGAGCTTGATCCCAGGTTCTGTGACAACCGCGAAACAGCTGGGTTCTTGCACGATGGAGGGTTTGCGGAGTATGCATCTGCTGATCCAGAGACCACCGTGAGGCTGCCGGACTTGATTTCGTTTGAGCAAGCTGCGCCGCTCACTTGTGCGGGAGCGACAGTATGGGGAAGTCTTGAGGGCGCCACAGCGGGAGTGGGCAAGGGAGAAACGGTGGCGATCGTGGGTATTGGTGGACTCGGGCATCTTGGTGTGCAGTTCGCAAAAGCTCTCGGGTTCAAGGTCGTTGCGGTGGATAGCAGGAAAGCTGGTCGAGAGTTAGCATCAGACGTGGAGAACTCAGCACTCAAGCCTGACCTTGTTGTGGATTCTTCTGACACCGCAACGGCATCAAAAGCCATTTATGACTTCACAAACGGCGAGGGTGTCTCAGCAGCGGTTGTTTGCACGCCATCGTTGGAAGCGAATCGGTGGGCGCTCAGTATTCTGAGGATCAAAGGCACACTGGGAATACTGGGCCTTCCTCAGAATCCATGGCAGTTTGATGCGGCGCCGATTGTGTTTCGAGAGTTGACGATAAAGGGGAGTTACGTGGCGGGGAGAGCGGCGACAGAGAGGATGATGAAGGTGGTGGAGGAAGCAGGCGTGAGGTCGCATTTGACTGTGCTGCCGTTCGAGAAGATTCCTGATATTGTTGATGTTTATGAGGATGCGGCGTTCAAGGGACGGATTGTTGTGCAGATATGAGTATGCAAAACATGTATTGGCTGTCAATGCCCTTTTCACCATGTGTCATTGACATCAGACAGGCTTTCGGACGAAAAGAGATTGTGCTTACAATGATTCAGTGGAATGCCTGCCAGAGATGACGCTCGAGCTGAAGACGAATCTTGACGACAAGGAAATGAAGGTGATTCATGTGGCGCCCAAGCTCCAGAATCCTCGCAATCACCCGTGGCCAAAATTACAAGAGGTACTCATCTTCAAGGTTCAGAAGAATAATGCGCATTTTAGTTTCTCGGCTTGCCTGTCGGTAATCGTGTATTTATTTAAACATGCGTCACGCCGCCTTGTTTCTCTGGCTCAAATCATGCTTAACTCAATGTAGGAACAAACTTGTCATGTACTCATTACTGTGAGCTAGATGTGTTATTTGCAGTTGAGACCTGTGGCTGAGAGCTTATAATCACCACCCTCGTCATGTACTCAGTAGCCTGGTCTTTCATCTCGGTAATCTCGCTGTAGACGGCCTGCGAGTAGACATGGATGGCTCCGACACGCAGTTCCCGTCTCCCCAAACCGCCCTCTGAAACAACGTTCCATCCGCAGACACCGTTCGATACCTTGCTCGATACTGCCCCCCAATCTACAGCCCGCTCGATGCGAGCCCCCATTTACAACCACGCCCAATCCACTCTGATCCAGACACAGGCCCAAGTCCGTCACGTCCGGCGACGAGCTCGTTAATGTCCACGATGTTGTTCAAGCCGCAAAATCCACGACCGTAGCGGCCCGCACCTCGGCGCGGGTCGAGCCGACCAAACCCGTTCAGGTTGCTGAAACCAGCATCCCTCTGCGCAATAAGGCTGTTTGGAGCGGCAGGAGGGAGCCCAAACTGCCGACCAGTAGAGCGCCCAGAATGCAATCAAATGGGCTCTGTGGATGACTGACCACTGGCTAGACCTGAAACTTGAGCAACGGGAGGTAAAAAATGAGTATCTTGAGGGCGGTCGTGTTGATGATCTCCTCTTGAAGGTTGGTGATGAGGGAGTGTTTGCTATAACAAGAGTCAGTATGACGGTATTTATTGGTAGCTGACGAGCTGACCTGTTTTGTTTGGCTTTTTTCAGAGCAGTTAGAAGGCAGGATCTTTTGAGTTTTGGAGCCAAAGTGATCGTCCTGCTTGGGACGCCCGAGGAGCTCGGGAATGACCACTCGGTTGACGGCCTGATGAAAGGCGCAGGTTGAGATGACGCTAATAACAGGTGTTGTCCCATGTCGGCATGGCAGTGATGGTTGCAAGGGGCTTGTCATGATGCGAGTCCACATTAGGCATGGATAGCAAGGCAAAACGCGTGAGGTGCAAAGAGCATCGGGAAGAAATGAAAGGGAGGGGGATGTTTATGGAGAGTGAGGCGTCGGCAGTTGGCCTCTACTTGTGATGCAGTCAGCTTGGAGTTTCCCCATCCAATGTCGGTCAACATACCAGAGCTTGCCTGACTGCTGAGAGCGAGCGAGATGTGGTGCTTGCTCTTCGCGGCTGAGAGTCAACATGCACCGAGGCACTGGTGAAGCGTGATGGAGAGTGGTGATAATGGTACTGGGTGCGCAGGGAACAGCTGACTTGGTGAAGTGAACACAGGGTGAGAAATGAGGACGATAGCTTCAGTTCAAGTGATGGGAGATATGAATGAAGTTTGTGCGAGGAAGAATTCGGTGTAGCGAGTGGTTAGGGCTTTGTTTTGGAAGATGAAAAAGCTGGAAGGCTGCCAGTGGCAGAGGGAGAGCAGGAGGCTGCCAGACCGCACCATGCCCGTTTTGGATGAGGGCTCAGGAGCTGGCCGGTCAGCCTTGACTTCCAGACATCTTATCTGAGTAGCTCTGAGAATGGAAGGGAGATGGAGAACAAGCGAGTTACAGCGCCTATTCGTGTGACTGAGTACCTTATACACACTGAGCCGGCGGACTTATCCCAATGTGACTGAAACCCACACCTGAACATGGCTGTGCGTGCCAATGAACTCGGATTATGTGCTATGTTCATTCAGCCACCACAAGTTACTTTTTGTTGACAGTGTCCCTGGAGAGTCTGAGTTGCCGATTGAGCAGTATCCTTAGATTGATGAGCCCTGATCAAGTCGGGATCAACGAAATCTGCCATAGTTTTATACGTTAGACCCATAACTGCTGTCAATCTCCACTGGCGGGGTTGATGCTTGATGTTCCCCCACTACAGTCTGTTCCACTGGTATTGTTTACACAAGCCATTCACTGCCCAGCAACCGTATGAGTCTCGGTCTCCCTCCTCTGAGTTGGTAAGTTTCTCTCATCCCCGTCAACATCAACTACTTCCGACTCACAACAGCGCAGACCAACCATCTCGCCAAGATGTCAAACAACTCCAACATGAAGCCTTGCGCCTTGATGTTCGTCTCGTTCCTCTCCTCCCAAGCAAGTTCAATGCTGACTTTATCTAAGTTTTGGTGAAGCTGGTCCTATCATCGCTGGCACTCCTAGTCTCGGTCTCCAGACGAAGGTTGAAGCACGCGTGGGAACGGCCACAGCTCCCTGTGCGAATCCTTACTTTGGATTCGCATTGACCTTTCCTCGGGATCCTGGCCAGGCCACGGGTGAGAAACAAGGGAAGGGTGTGTGCTATTCGTGTAAGAGAGCAAGTTCAAGAACAGTTGATACAGCATATCTGACCCTTGATTCCAGATGATCCCAACAGCGACATCCCTGTTCCGTCAGACTTCACCACCACAGTGAAATTTCCGCGCGGGGGTATTTCCTGCAGTCACCTCCCCGTCCCTGCAGTAGTTCAGACCAGATTTCCCAAGGTTGAAGACTGGCAAGGTTTCACCTACCTTGCTGTGAGGCTCGACGAATCTTCCCATCCAACGATCGAGGGCTGCAGAAAGGAGTACTCCAACTCTCCTGACCCTAAGCTCTAAGGCTGGGTAAATTACCACGGGAGAATCAACGGCGTGTCGTTTCTCGAGGTGCTGCACCAGCGCGCCTTCTTCTTCGTCGTTGAACTCCCTATCGCATCGTGTAGGGAGACTATGGGGGATCAAAATCTCCCTGGTCTATTCATATATGGCTACCCATCCCAGCCAGCCAACGTCCAAGAAATGAAAGACCTCGTGGACAGGGACCCAGGCGAAGCTTTCCCGCCTTGCTATGCGTTAGTTCAGCAGTTTGACTTGGAGTACCGCGTGGACTAATGAACATGATAGCTTTGAAAACGACGACGCGCACGTCACGGCTATAAACCAAAGCATTATCCAGGACACTCTCTGGGTACACCGTGAAGCTGAGATCGTATGTACTACATCACCCCTTCAACCCCAGCAAGGCCTTACGTGACTACAGATTGCCGAGGAATGACTACTAGTACTCTGTGTCCCTCATATTCGAATCCGGAATCGCCGAAGTGGAAAAGAAGGTTGCTAACATGCGTGTTATTACGCCGTCCGTTCGCCCAACAAACCGCCAAGCGTGGGGCATGCTTTTAGACGATGAAGGAATCTCATCAAACCGCATATGGTCCATACACTCACTCCGGACCAAGCGCAGGCGTACCTCAAGGTAATGTTCCAGATGGATGTGCATAAGACCGTTCTTCGCGGTACAGGCTTCTATGAAGCGTTGTCCAAAAATACAAACAGCTTGAGCATTGGCGCTCTGCCAAGTATGTGTTACAGATCGCCCCCTAATGCAGTGCATCATCGAAGAGGCTAGGTACCATCACCAAAACCGCTTTCGCGAGTATTTAAGGGCCGTGAGCTCCACATTGGTCTTATTGTCGGCGTAGATTTCCATTCACGTCCACCGCAGATTGATACTGATCAAGCCCTTCAGCCACCAGGATCTGGAAAAACAACTTTGGGAGCCGCCGCTGCAGCCCTGGCCATGCAGGTCCAGCTGTGCTAGATTTTGTGTTCTGGTCCTTCACATACCTCAATAGATAACTTTGTCCACCGTCTAGATGAGAGAACACGAGCAGTTGCTGCACGGTATAACACCGTTGTGCCTGAGGGCGATGCAGAGAGGTGCCACCATCGCCTGGTGATTCGAATGTTCAGGCCAGGTGACGATATCAACGCCGTTGCCGAGATACTGAATAACCCTCAGGGGGGAGTTTTCCCCAAAGATTCACTGGAATCTGCATCTTTCCTTGGCATACTGGTCCTTGGCAGTCCTGCGCTCGAGTGTCGTACCTCCGCTCCACGTAGACTCTAAGCCAGGACTGGTAAGTCTCTAGGCCGATATCGACACACGTCCCGGTCTGTTGCAGCTACGCCAGGTAAAGTTCCATTCTTGATTATACCCCAGTGTCGAGACTGTACTGACAGTTGTAGTGGGTGGCTGGGGAAATTAGTACGCAGCAATATGCCGCCACCCCTGGCGCTGTTTCCAATCTTAATAAAGTGATGTGCGAAATCATGTGCGAGGCCGACTTTCTCTGTGTGCATCCTTCCGATGCTGAAATCTCACCTATCCAATATTGGAAGAATATTCTTGCCCAAGGCCTTGCAGTTGATGAAGCTGGCAGCAGTGAGTCAAGTCCATCAACCATATAAGGGACCCAACAGCTAACCATCATACAAGTGAGCCGAGCCGACTTCTACGGTCTCTGGGGGAACACTCTTCTTCCCTGTTTCCTTTTTGGCGATCCCAATGAGCAACCTGTGGTGCTTACAACCGATGAGAGGGATGCTGATGGCAACCTTTACAATCGGTTCGCGGCCGATGGTGCCGTTTCGCCTCTGAAATTTCTTATGGCAACTGGCGTCCCTGTCTTTCTCTTGGACGGTCCTATGCAGCGCTGACTAAATATCTGAGTGACTGAGTGAAAAGCTTTGTGGTGTTGTGGGCATAAAAGATTGCCGACGGCCACCATGGTGTTACTGAGACTGGTTGATCTGTGCAGAATGGAAGGGCACTGCTGGTTGAATGCATGATGTAATTGACAGGTTCGGGTGTTTTATTCTGCTGTACCGGACGTACCTTGTAGGTTTAAGCTGTAAGAGTTATCAGCCAAGTAAATACAAGTTCTGGTACTAAACCATTGTTTCTCTTATGCAAAAGCTAATAGACTATACCGGCCTAGAAGTTGTCATAATTTTTACATAATAAATTATTATAAGTCTCTTTGAGTCCAGGCTTGATCGTAAAATTAAGTAAAGCTGGTTATTTCATGGGACCTTGTTATACTAGAGTCTGCAACATGTTGTTTAGCTGAAGAAGTCATACAAATTCTGCTTCGTAGATTTTCCAATGAATTCCTCAGTTTACGCGTGGTCGAATGAGCCGCTGCGCACAGTGCGGTCATAGACCAATGATCGCCGCACGTGAAAACCAGCGGCTGCACCAATCGTCAAAAAACACCAAAGAACGCGCCGATCAGTGAAGAATCTAGATTCATCCATCTCACAGATGACGACCCCCAACCGTTTGTAGGTGCAACGCACCATATCTTATCTTCGGGGCAAACCGTCCGAGCGGCAACGCCTGAACCTTGTTTTAGTTGCACATCCGCTGTGAGAATGCATGTCATTGTGCTGCGGGGTCTAGGCTGAGGGTGCCGTCGTTTGCAGCAGATGGTATGCCACTGGCCGTTTGTGGCGCCCTGTAGAGGTGTGGACGTTATCAATTGACATCAGATATCTTTCACCGACTTTGTTATCTGACTTTGTTATCGGACGTCTGGGTCACGTCATTGTGTTCGTTGAGATGATGTAAAAACATCACCACCTCTGCCTTTGGTGGTCATCCACTGCGCTCTGCAATCTCAGCAAAATGTCGCTACCTACGAGCTCACCAATTAATCCCGACGGCGAACGTCGAGGAAGACGGCATTCCATCTTTGCTGATTTTATTCCAGACGATTTGGCATTTCCCCCACCGTTCATCGACCCGACTCCCAATGTGGAGGAGATTCTCAACCGTGATATCGACGAGTGCTCCTCTGGAGATGAACACCGCGATGAAGAAGCCATCGAAGACCCACGATATGTAAATGAAACCGATGTCCAACTGGCCTTCCATCCAACAGGCATCGCTTTCGGCCAAGGCTTCTCAACCGTCCCCCCCTCAAGCATCGACATCCCGCCCCCAAACCCTCACGACTTTGAGCAATCCCTCCGCGCCGAAGTCTCCCTCCTCCGCGACAACGATATTATTCCACCGAGGCATCCCCCGACAGGATGGAAGACCACGAAGTTTGGCCGTCTGTATCGGCACATGTTTAGTACGCGCGTGCACGATCATGACAAGCCGCTCTTCGCATCGGAAGATTCGGAAGAGACGACGCCGTTGTTGAGGGAGAGGATTGTGAGGTTTGATGGGATTCCGCCGACGCCGGGGCCGGATGAGGTTCATAAGCGTTGGGAGGAGGCGCTGGCGTCGCATAAGATTGATACGACGTGGCAGCGTGAGACCAAGACGTTGGTCCAATACGCGCTGCCTCTCATTGTCACTTTTCTTCTGCAGTAGGTACCACAACGGTGCAAGCTAGTGATGGCACTGACCGATCACAGTTACTCGGTTACTGTCGCTTCTGTCTTGACAGTCGGTCGACTCGGGATGGAGGAGCTCGCCGCCGTCAACTGTAAGTATTTTGCGTCTCTCTCGATCTGATGCACATGCTAACATCTTCAGTGGCCACAATGACTGCCTCGATCACTTACTACGTCCCAGTTCAAGGCCTGGCAACCTGCCTGGACACCCTGTGTGCACAGGCTTATGGATCCGGTCACAAGCATCTAGTTGGCCTCCAGGCGCAAAGAATGACCTGGATTCTCTGGCTGATCATGATTCCCATCGCTATTGTTTGGTGGTTCTCGGAGCCTATCCTCGCCGCAGCCGTTGGCCCAGGTCGCACAACGGAATTGGCAGCTTTTTACATGCGTATCCTCATCGCGGGCATGCCTGGTGTCAGTGCCTTTGAGAGTGCGAAGAGGTTCGTTCAGAGTCAGGGTTTGTTTCATGCTACAACTTATACTCTTCTTGTTGGAGCGCCGTTGAGTTTCTTGCAAAATTGGCTGTTTGTTTTCAAGTTTGGTTGGGGCTTTCCTGGTGCCGCTATTGCCATGGCTGTTACTCATAACCTCCTCCCAATTCTTCTCATTCTGTACGTGCGGCTCTTTGAAGGTTATGAGTGCTGGAAGGGTTTCAGCCGCAAGGCATTCACAAATTGGGGTAAGTCTACTTCTCAACTCAACAGTACGATCTCTCTGACTCTCGCAGGTCCTATGATCAAGTTGGCTTTACCGGGAATGATCATGATCGAAGCCCAGTTCTCCGTACTGGAGATTCTCACCATCGCCGCAGGACGGTTCGGTACAGCGCAACTAGCAGCTCAAGGAGTTTTAGTGACAGTCACGTCGATGTCTTTCAATATTCCCTTCCCGTTGGCTATCGCCACCTCGACTCGGGTTGCAAACCTCATTGGGGCAGATTTGAGCAAGGCTGCGCGAGTAACAGCCAAAGTGGTAAGTCTGGCCTCGTTTTGGTCATGGTACAAACTGACTGACTTTGTAGGCCATCTTTGCTGCACTCATCGTCGGAAGCATCAACTTGACGATCTTCACGACACTGCGAAGACAAATCCCTGCCGTCTTCACCGAAGACGAGCAAGTCATCGACATCGCATCCAACGTCATTCTCGTCTGCGCCATCATGCAAATCTTTGACGCGCTAGCAGCCGTCTCTCACGGTCTTCTTCGCGGAATCGGAAGACAATCCATCGGATCCTATGCAAATCTCTTTGCATACTATGTAGTTGCCTTGCCAATTGCGCTCGGCACCAGCTTCGGACTGGGTTGGGGATTAGCTGGGCTTTGGATTGGCTTGACAGCTGGACTCGCTGTGTAAGTTGTACCCTCCTTCTGTCAGCGACTTATCACTGACCTTTTTGTAGGGTATCTGGCCTTGAGGCCATGTATCTGTACGTTACAGATTGGGAGGAAGCTGTGAAGCAAGCTGAGGCAAGAATGCGAACCGAGACGGCTAGAAGACGATCTTCGCTGTCAGGCCTGTCGCAGGAGAGAAACTAACATGACTCTTGTCATCTGATTTGCTGTTTCATTTCTGCATCTGTTCTGCAGCGAGCCGGCCTTTCTCATTTCATTTTTGTCGTGTTGCAGCGAAGTGCATTGGCATCAGATTGAGCAAAGAAGCAAACAAGCAAGCGGTATCTGTTTTGAGATCTTTTAGCGATACAATCCTTCCTATTTTTACAAGACCCGATGTGTTTCAACGATATCCCAGTTCAGTCCACAACGTCAAAAACCTCATTAAACGACAGGTGAGAGATCGCGATGGCGTAGAGCTTGGTGTTGTGGAGATCTTGGCCTGATCCAACTCTACTAGCCGAACAAACTCTGGGCCTGACCCTCGATGCATTAGCGAATGCCAAAAAGAAAGAAAAAAAAAAGCATCTGCTGTCGATAAGTCATATCCCATTAAAGAATAGTCACCATGTTTTGATCGATTCCTTATCTTCAGCTCTCAAGAGATCAAACCAAATGGCATCTGAATGTAGTTAGGCTCTCTAACAAGGCCTGTTTTGACGTTACACGCGTGCGGAGTCAATGATGTCAGATCAATGACGTATACCCATCCCTTCAACTCAGGGTCTCCCTTGATCAAAAGAATGACGGCAGTATTTTGCAACTATTGTGTTACCCCTCCATCATCTCCAATTTCCAGGGTCTAAGCCTTACAAGATATCATTATTCCCGATGGCGACCCAAACTATTAATCCACCAGTCGTTGACGGGTATCATGATTCCGACGATGACTTCAGCGCAGACGATCAAGAGTTCCATGTTGACGAACGATCGGGCCGGTCTTGGCCGACCAAAATTCTTCACAATGTTATCCAGCCCATTAAGCCAAAATTGGTAGACGTTGGGAAGGTTTCATCTGCTGATCCTACGCGATGTAAGCCGTCGAGAGGGGCAAGAAAGAGATGTGATGTTCAAGAGCACAAGATCGAAAATATCTGGACCTATGATATGACACCAAAGTCTTCTGATGGAGAGAAGAGATCGTATGCCAGGAGGATATTGTACTTTGCTGGAGGCGGATGGCAAGCACCGCCAAGTGGTCAGTAGACAACCGGCCCAAAAGAAACAATGCACTGACGACTTCAGGCCAGCATTGGACATTCTGCGCCGAGATGATAAACCGCCTGCAGGATACAAGACTCACCCTCATCTCATATCCTCTAGCACCCAAGGATCCTGTTCAAGACTCATTCCCAGCAATCTGCAAGACTTACAATGTCCTGTTGAAGGAATCATCTGAGCTCGGCGAGAGAGTCATCGTCGCTGGAGATAGCTCAGGGGGCAACATCGCGCTGTGCGTTGTGACCTGGACAATGAGGGATCAAGACGTACAATCCATCCGGCCTCCTTCTGCCATTCTCGCGATCACAGCCACTACTGATCTGAGTCACAACCATCCCGACATCAAAAAGGTGGATAAGTTTGATCCTATTCTGAGTGAGTCTTCTATTAATGATACAGCCGGTGCGTGGGCACCGGGTCACACGAGCGTGGATCAGAACGGGACAGGCACGCCGGAATCTGATAGAAACGAAAACCTGGACTGGTCATTCCATGATCCACGGGTATCCCCCATCCATGCCGACCTAGGCGTTTGCATCCGCAACAAAGTTAAGATCCACGGGATAACAGCTTCCCACGATGTTCTTGGACCCGAGGCTGTTGAGTTTAGGGATAGATGTCGGAAGGAGGGTGCTGATGGCGAGTGGTTGTCTTGGGGTAATCAGATGCATTGCTTTCCGTTGGCGTACAAGTATGGGTTGAAGGAGAGTAAGGAAGGACTTGAATGGATCATTGATGTTCTGAAGAAGTGCTGAGAGATACCCTGTATACAAATGGGATAGAACAAAATGGAGTTGGCGGTGACTTGGAATCGTGATTCAATGACAAAGTGCCAGGCGATGCTAGTACTCATCACAAAGGTTCGAGAAGCCAAGCGAGTGTTGATTCATGAGAATGTTGGAGTCGGTAAATAACAACCTTTTGACTTTGAAAGAAATCGAGTATAGTCCAGATCTTTGTACTGATTGGTAAAGGACGAACTATATCAGGGTGATCGGCTTTGGGCGTCTCTGATACTAAAGCTAACGGTACGGACATCATCAAACTCTCACACCGGGTGTAGTAGCAGTCACACTCCGAACAGACCTTCACAATCTACGATCACTTGCAATTCAACCATCTAGACTTGAGATGCATGGTGATTCGTCCTGGTCAGAGCGTTGCCACTGGTGTCCCCAAGCACTGCCTGGGTGAACAAGTGATTGTACCCCCTGATTCATGAAGGAAACTGGCATCAATCCAGTGAACACTGATGCATAATATTGCACTGGTAGTCCAAATATGACCAGTGCGGATGAACACAAAACGCAGTTGCCATTCCATCAATTTTGTATCCATCATATCAAACTCTCAAGTCTCTTCCATCCACACAATTCCCCTCAACACTCCTCACCACCACTCTACACCAACAAATTCAACAACATGCCGTTAAACATTCTCAATATGCCTTCTAAGGACCCCGAACTGTCTTATGATTCTTCCCGTGGCCCCAAAATGCCTGGCATCCTATGCCCCAAGTGTACTACGACTGAGAAGGGGGTTTGGGTCATTCCTGGCCACGCCTGTCCCTATTGCGGCATGGTGGTAAGTGGATGAGACTTTTGAATGCTTCCAAAGATACGCTAACATTATATGCAGGTCTATGTCTCTAAGAACTCCACCGTCTCGACTTTCAACATGATCGAGCGATAGCCCGTATGCGCAGTCATCAATCAGCTTCCACTCTTTGGGATTCGGGGGATGATTGGACTTTAGGGGAGCATCTGGAGTTGTTGGACCTGGATGGCAGAATTATTAGCAGCGCCATACATAGTCCAATTCATTAGAAGCAGGATTCGAACCCGCGAGCAAAAACGAAGAGTGGCCGAGGGAGGAAGGGTTTTAGGAGCGGAATTTAGCTTCATAGGTTCATAGGTAGATACCACTCGACCACTCTTCGTTGAAGGGTAGAAGATGACTTTGGTATATGTACTTTCCGCTGTGCGTGTCCTTGTAGCAGCAGCACTTGTGTGCCGATCCTTGTGATCCCAAGCGCGACAGCACAGGGTGTGATCTATGTCTTTATGTGACGAATTTCCACGATGGTATCCAAACTGGACAGTGAGATGGCCAGCAATGGCCAGCTTGAGGGCGATTGTAATCACGAATCTCATGATAAAAGCCCATATTCATCGACGATTAGAATTCCGAGACCTGCAGAGAGGGAATTGTATGCGAAAAGCTTCACCTTAATCTCCTTCGTCGCGGAAGCTTTTTGGGTAGAAGCTTCGACTGTGAAAAAATGGTATCGTGTCCTCATCACATGTGTTGGCAGCCCAAAGCTTAACTTTGATGGCAGAAATCAGCTACGTAGTAACTCATCAATTCTTCTGCCGCTTGTTTCGTTGTTTTTTTCACCTCGTCGATCTCTTTCATTCTTCATTGCTCCAGGTGAGATCAAACACTGTAAGATGGCAAGATCCTAAATCCAGGTCCGTATGTGCCTCTCTATCAGTCGCGCTAATCTTCGTCTTCACAGAATAGGATGTAAACAGCGTGCTCAATTCCGCGTAACGACAAAATACGACAGTGCATATTGCGCAAGAAAAATCTTTATCGACATCTATTAAGATTCTTTATCAACAGTCCCCATCGGTGTCAATTGCCTCAGCCCGCCACAAATCGTTGCACAGGGATCAAATTGCGACATTGGGAGCACGCAATCCGCCCCGCGTCTGAGAGCATATTCTCACCACGATAACGGGCTCGACAAGCATTTATGCCCCAAACAAGTAATTAATCATATCGCTACTTCTCCGGCAGATGGATTTGATTGGTTGGGAAATTGCTATGCATGAATCCAAAGATTTGAAACTGCAGATCTGCGAGTGTCGACTGACGCCCCTTAGGCATCTCAATGACCGGCAGTAAGAGGGACAGAGGGACAGAGCTACAGAGTGGTCTGTCTTATACATAAAATATCAGTGATTAGTTCTCGCAAAATTCCATATCTATGATCGGAACCTAGATCTGTTGTTCCCCGACGTCGCTCGTCGCATCAAAGTGTCGTCAAATCATGCAATATGCCAAGCAAGCACTATCTCTCAATGTGCACATGGCACCCACGTCTAGTGTTGCCCAGCCCGATAAAGAACTCATCTAGCGTCGCGGAATCCCAATTTTCGGATCCTTGCTTGCGTTCGCATATGCTTTAAAGCCCCTGGCCCATCGCTCCAACCGTCCTGCATGATCCTTCATCTGCACATCTACCACAATGTCTGTCGCCAAACAAAAGAAGTGGTATCACATCCAGTGGTACTCTGATACAGATACACCTGAAGAACGCAAGTTTATTATTAAGCTTGACCTTCTTATCGTCCCGTATGCTGTGATAGCATATTGGGTGAAGTACATTGATCAGTCCAACCTGAGTATGTGTCCAGCCATTATCCCATCTTTCTTACAAATTTCTAACTAGCTTTGATAGACAATGCATATGTTGCGGGTCTCAAAGAGGACCTGGGCTTCAAAGGCAATGAACTCGTTCAACTACAGACATTCTACATCATTGGCGCTGTCTTAGGCCAGATCCCATTCTTCTTCCTTCTCACCTACGTCCCTATTCACTGGTTAATCCCTGGCTTGGACGTCTGCTGGGGAATATTTACACTTCTTCAATATCGAGTCAGTAGCTTTGCTGAACTGGCAGCTTACAGATTTCTCGTCGGATGGTTTGAAGCGGCTTTCTTCCCGACTATGCACTACCTCTTCGGTTCATGGTACAGAGGCAACGAAATTGCTCGCCGTGGCGGCATCTTTTATGTTGGTCTTTCTCTTGGAACACTTACTGCTGGTCTGATTCAAGCTGGCGCATCAGCTCGACTTGATGGTGTGAGGGGGTTGGAGGGTTGGCGCTGGATGTATATCATCTGCGCGCTGATCACCATCCCAGTTGGTATTTTGGGATACTTCGTCATCCCAGGAACGCCTGATCAGCCGAACCGTCGTGTTTTGAACCAGCATGACATCGATGTTGGTGAGCAGCGGCTCAAGAGAGCGGGTCACAACAGTCATGGAAAGATGAAGCTAGGACACCTGAAGAAGGTCGTCCTGTCACCCCAATTCTGGGGTATCATTCTCGTCGATGTCTTATTCTGGAACGCTGGAACTCACAGTAGTTCTGGCTCGTTTCTTTTGTGGATTAAAAGTCTGAATCGCTATTCGAAGGCCAAGGTCAACGAGTTGGGTACCATCGCACCAGCCTTGGGCATCTTTTACACCCTCTTCGTTTGCTTTGCGTCAGATCTTGTGCTGGGACCTGCGTGGGCTATCACCGTTTCTACTGTCTGGAACGCTCTGGGTCTTATTATTCTCACCATCTGGAACGTCCCAGAATCAGCCCTCTGGTTCGCATATTCGACCATATACGCCTCGGTCGCGCTGTCAAGTGTTCTCCACGGTTGGGTGAATACTCAACTTCGAGCATCGCCAGCTGAAAGATCGTTCACATTGGTCTTGATCAACGCTATCTCCCAGTCCACAACAGCTTGGACACCCCTGCTTGTTTTCCCGACTGTCGAAGGGCCTCGATTCCCCAAGGGTTACCCCTTTGCGTTGGGATGCGCCATTGGCCTCCTCATTGCGACGCATGCCCTCCACCTATGGCTGAAACACCGAGAGTAAGTAGACACAATCTTTGTTAGAAGAAGGTTGGCTAACAATTTACAGTCCTCAAGCTGAAGCCCCTACTCAGTTCCTGTCCGAGGAAACTGGTGATATCTCTTCCGATACTGGATCTAAGACTGCCAACTCCAAAACTGCATCTGTCAACTAAACAATTATGTAATTGTGTGTTTGTTGAAAGAATGCCGTGTTGGATGAGGCGTATTTTACGGGCTGAGTTTCAAAGCATTAATAGGATCAAAAGGTCGGGAGCAAAGGAACTTGTTCCAGGGTGAACATGATGGTAGAGAAGAACAATTATATTCTTGAAAATGTCAATATACATCAGCACAATGACAATCAAGGACAATCCGTCGTTTTGCCAAATGTTGTGATTCTGCTCATTGAATGCTCCACCATCGGGTAGGCAATACTGTAGCTAGGATGCTGACCCATGACTCGTAATGATCGCCCTGTTGCACCCTAAAACAGGGACTTAGAATTCACTAACGACATTGGGGAAGCCGCTGAGCGTCATGTACACCATCAACTACCGGTGTATACTCCGATCGCTGATTCTTCGCGGGGAAAGGCAATCTTGGTGACGAATTGGCATTCAAGCTCGTCGCAGTTCAGACTTTCGGAGCATCGAGGGTTTCTCAGCGTTTTTTGTATCCATCTCGTTGCTGGGCTGCTTTCTATGCTGAAGCAGCCAGCGGAGTTATTCCCGAAATCTTGGCTGTGCCACTTCACCAGAACCGGGTTCGGCCGAGGGTTACTCATTCAGCCGTCAGGAAGAATGACGTCTCACGGCCAAGAAAAAATTTGAATAGTGATGTTTGCCCTCCCATGTATTATTGAACATTGCTTTTGATACCCTCATCCGGAAACTCCGCAGCTCTCGTTCCGCCGGTCTTGCCAGGCAAACCGTGCTGTGAAGGTGCCGCGGAATTATCCCCGAGACGATCCCAGCCATCAGCAAAAACTTGATCGGCCAACAAGCTGAATTCTTGGTTGCTCCAACACAAGCTCCATACTTTTATTCCCGGCTGAACCAAGAAACGATGTCATAGCGGCATTGCCCGGCACATCGGCAAACAATTTTCTCTTAGGGACTTCCAGAGAATGAATTCCACTGATCAACCATCTACTAACGGTCACTCAACCTGGAGATACCCCTCAGGGAGCAAGAAAACCTGAGACCTTAGAAGAGGGTGCCAAAATAAACTTAGTAAAGAGTCCCCTGAGCTTAGTTTAAGTTACCTTCATATTTTCATAGCTTGGAGTCCAGGCCCTAAGTTTTCTTACCTAAGAAAAGCGGACACTCCGCAGATGCAAGTATCTCCGTTGCAACAACAGATCACACGACAGATGCGAAAATGACTCGATGTCAAGACTCTGAAGCTCGAACGTAACATGAAAAGCATCGGAGCCGCATGCCGATGTTTGTTTAAACTGCTGCCTGTCGCTGAAAGATCCTTGTCACGAGAATAAAACGTGGGAATACCACTCAACTCCAGGAAATCTCCGCTTTGACCCAGTAAAATCTCAGAGTGAGGGCTGCTAATTGGAGCGCATAAACGAAACATGGGGGAGTTTAAAATGTCTCCACCATCTCCAAATTCCCAACCTGGGGCAAAGGTTGTCGATGACATTGCGTTTTGAAATGCGATGGTAGAAAGGACGTTGAAGATCTGTGATTAGGAGGGAAAGGAATATGGTAAATTTTATATCTGGAGAAGGCGAGATAAATTGGTATTTATTTGGCTTCACAAGGAAGCAGGAAGAGTGATCTACCTGGCATCTGGTACTGCGTTGAGCTCATGACCAAGTTTTGATCCAGAGCCTCACGGAAACAACTTGACCAACGGCCATGTTTCCGCCCCTCGCCCAAAGTAACCACGCTAATTAAAACACTCTGTTAATGAGCAAATACGGTTATCCGATGTGGATCTCATGTCTGATCCTCCACACAACCAGTCACTTGCACCAAGTATAAATGCAACATCTGCCCACGAGATCATCGTCAGATTCTCAACATCCAAGCTCAATGCCAAATAGCAATCATGGAGCACCTTCCAGGTTTCAATGTTGCCAATCACTTTGAGAAGCGCCAGCTTCTCATCGCTATCAATTGCGTTGCTGCCCTGTCCATCTTCTTCTTTGGGTATGACCTCATCACTTTTTCCAACTTCAATGCTAACAACATCAGCTACGACCAGGGAATGATGGGTGGTGTCAACAACTCCAAAGACTATATCGACTTGATGGGCTTTGGCTACGTTGACGAAAAAACCGGCGAACCTGTCATCACCGATAGTCTCCTCCAAGGCGGTATCGTCTCAGTGTACTATCTCGGGACTCTCTTTGGCTGTCTTTTCGGAGGGTGGGTGGGAGATAAAGTTGGCCGTATCAAGACCATAGCCATTGGTGCGGCCTGGGCTATTGTTGGTGCCGCTTTGCAGTGTTCAGCGCAGAACCACGACTGGATGATTTGTTCTCGTGCAGTCAATGGCATAGGTATTGCAACTCTACCAAGATGGAAGCCCCAATTCGTAAAGCGTTACTGATAGCAGGGTCTAGGAACCGGCATCCTCAACGCTATCGTACCGGTTTGGGCTACCGAGACAGCTGAACATACTTCCAGAGGCCAATTCATTGCAATCGAATTCACCCTCAACATCTTCGGCGTGGTAGTGGCCTACTGGTTGGAGTTCGGTCTCTCGTACATTGACAACAATAATTCAGAATTCGGCTGGCGTTTCCCCATCGCCTTCCAGATCTTGCCTCTACTTGTACTGCTAGGCTGCGTCTGGTTCTTCCCCGAGTCCCCTCGCTGGCTTGTCAAGGTTGGTCGAGACGATGAAGCCCAGTATATCCTTCGTCGTCTGCGTGGCTCGAGTGGAGCGGATCTTTCACGCGCTCATGCTGAGTACACCGATATCAAGAACATCGTTCAGCTTGAGAACAAGGAGTCTTCCAAGAACTCCTATTTACACATGTTTTTTGGTATTGGATCAGGCGAACTTCATACTGGTCGACGTGTTCAGCTGGTTATCTGGGTAAGTCCACGCATCACTATCATATTTCGCAGCTAACAGATGTAGCTTCAAATCATGCAAGAATGGGTCGGTATCGCCGGCGTAACAGTATACGCCCCTACAATCTTCAGGATCGCCGGTTTTGACACACGCAAATCCCAATGGATCAGTGGCCTCAACAACATCTTCTATATGTTCGCCACGCTCATCTGCGTCTACACCCTCGACCGCATCGGCCGAAGATGGACTCTTTACTGGGGTGCCGTCGGTCAAGGAATAGCCATGTTCCTTGCCGCAGGGTTCTCAAAACTTGGTCAAGAGGCACGGAATGCTGGTGATCTTGACAAAGCTAGCTCATATGGCGCTGCAGCAGCTTCTTTCGTCTTTATCTTTACTTCCGTCTTTGGAGCTACCTGGCTAACAGTCCCTTGGCTGTACCCCGCTGAGATCTTCCCGCTGCAAGTTCGAGCCAAGGGTAATGCTTTCGGTGTTTTTGGCTGGTCTATTGGCAACGGATGGCTGACACTCCTATGCCCCGTCATGTTTTCAGCTATTGGCGAGAACACGCTTCATATTTTTGGAGCCTGCAACATCATAGCAATCCCCATGGTCTGGGCACTGTATCCTGAGAGTAACCAGCGCACCCTCGAAGAGATGGATCTGCTGTTTGCGGCTGATACACCCTGGGTCTGGGACGCTGAGAAGAAGTTCAAAGAGTTAAAGGAGAAGCAGCCTGGACTTGTTACTGCTTCTGCCCACAACAGGGATGTTATGGACGTCGAGCCCGGCGTTAAGGCAGGCTCTGGAGATGAGATGAACATGAGTGCATGAAGAATGCGCTGCATGACAGATTACTCTGGTTAAGTGCTGCAAGCTAACCCTGTTATTGCAATCGATATAATCAATACACGCCATTTGTAAGAGGGCATTCTAAAGCAGCCAAATAGAAAATTTCAAGACAACATCCATGTATTCGAGCAATTGAGGTACTGATCATGGTTTTCCCACAATTCTCTAATCCATGAGCACTGATCTGGTGACCTTTCTCAACCAATAAGGTTCAGCCCCGTTGGCTCAGTGGTAAAGCGTATCACTAGTAACTCCACACGAAATGATAAGATCACTGGTTCGATTCCAGTACGGGGCAATTGGTTTAATCGATTTATTCTTTTGCCAATTTACCTTGAATCCGTTTTTACCTCGACTTGCAGCAAGCACTTCAGCAGCCAATAGTTATCTTATTTTTGTCTTTCAATTTACTTCTCGGACTAGGTATGTCTTCACCTTCTACCTCGATCATTGCATAGACTTACATCTCCCATCAAGCCAGCGTCTACAGTTCAGGCGGTTGCTTGAATTGCATCAGGTCAATCCCAAAACTGGTCCCAGGTCCCTTCATGTATTTGATCGCCCGACACCACTCAAGTTCCCTCTTCATACCCCGACCTGCAAAGTATCCCAGCAGAGAGGCTTGAGCATTACATGTTATTTGCGGACCGAATGTGCCATTTTCGCTCCGGTAGCAATACTCAACACTTTGGCATAGCATACGCGCAATATGGTCAGCGTCTGCTTGACTCGGTGAGCCCTTCTCTTTATATCCATCGGCGCATTCGCCAATAGTTGATGAGGCATCCGAGCTTCCAAGTTTTCCACGAAGAAGCAAGATGGTTTCAAGGATGTCCAACATGATGCTGCAGCAGAGGATCCACGGACTAGCCCCTTCCACAGACGAGAAGATTAGAGCGAACGGAAATAGCTTTTCTGGATATCCATCGTCTGCTGGATTACTCGCTCTAGAGGGGACAGACCAGAACAGCGGCGTTTGGTTGCGAGCCGCAATGTTGCGATGTACAAGGGCTCGCCAATTCTCAAGAAGATAGAACTTCTCAGTCAGAAGATCGACGTATCTTGACACTTTTTCACGATCCGCCTCGTCACTTGAAGCAAAGGTATAAGCTTCCGCCATGACTGAGGGGATGTCAATAGTCATGTCGAGCAGTGCACCGAAGGACTCTGGGGCAGCCCACGGGCCAATATGCTTTCGCCAAAGATTGGGTTCAAGATTGAGAGGCTTCTTCTGCGATAAGGCTTGGATGACCTAGGATAGTCAGCATATACTCCGGGGTTGCTTAGGGAACTGGCCCTACACAAATCACGCAAAGACGTCGACACAGGTCGTTCCAGCTTGAAGTGTTGGTGTCAGGTACAACTCGGTGACGAAGGATCTCAGATACGCCTTGAGAATGGGCGTTCCAGCTTGTGCTTGCGTGGAACAGGAAGAGCTGGTCAAGGTCAGCGAGACTCTGCAACAAGTCTAGAATATCGAACTCACCTCACACGTGGAAAGAATGACAATAGCTGCAAGACTCTCGTTATTGTTACCGATGCACGGACAGTCAAGAACATGAATGACCTTGGATAGTGCATGGTTGTATAGCTCAATGGCCTCATCGTAAGGGACCCCGATTTCACCCGACAGCCTAATCTGAATCGCAACAAATGCTACGAGAGAGTGGTCCAGGGCCTCGCTTGGGCCTTCCATATTACACACAGCCTTGAGCCATGACGATGGTGTTGAGCTGTGGTCCTCTTCGCTCGTGGTATACCGTCCTTGCGGAAAATAGATGCTGACCGCAATGGAAAGCGCTTGTGATCGAAAAGTCGGCACATCGTATGCTTCTCTCGAGTTTACTTGGCAACGCATCTGCTGTAACAAGCTCAACCAGTTGGTCTGCTGTTGCGACTGTATGACTGAGAGGGCGGAGACATTGGGCTGCGTCGGAGTCCGATGGACCCATAGGGTAGGTTGATTACGGATTCCACGACAGATAATTCCGGCCTTGGTGCAACGCTGACACCGAGGCGACGTCAGGTCGCACTGAAAACTCTTTAGCAATGAATAATCGTCGAAAAGGAAGTGAGTCAGACCTTGACGCGACGTCGTTTGCAATCAGCACATGCCTTGGATCGGGAAACACCAACCATGCTTAATAACAAGGCTAAGCATATAACATGGTCTCAAAGTTTTCGGTCAAGGGATACGCTAGACTATATGTAGTACCATACCTCGAGAGCCTCGACAGGGATATCTCTTGCAAGTAATTGCAAATAACGTGGTTTGAAGGGGAATGTTTAAGGGACTGAAAGAGAACACAGCGCAGAGATGTCAGCTCGCGTTTTAGCGGGTATCCAAGGGTTAGAAGCCGAGGATCTAAACTGCATTCGGCATCATCCTTCGAGGCAACCAACAGGGATCAAAGCTTAGCGTTGAGGCCGAACACCCTCCGATGAGGCTATTCTAAATTGGGAACCATCTCGCGAGAATTGACCAAGGGTCCAATTTGTAAGATAACGAGAATGATGTAGATCATTGTGAATTGAAACAGCTATATAGTATCTGATCTTAACATGTAGAGTCTTTCTCACTTCAACCCTCTGCTCTCTCACCTTAGAACACCTCATACTTGTGCTTCAGCCTCCAAAACGCAGCAATGGCCGCCTCAGAACCAAGCCGTCATCAATCTCTCTCTTCCCCCGCCTCCGATGACGATCGCCCTTCCCAAATCGAGCAGTATAGCGAAAAAGCCCCCTCGCAGCAAGAAGGGACTTCAGCACCAGACTTTGGTCCTCCGCCTGATGGAGGGCTACAAGCTTGGCTTGTTGTGACTGGTGGCTTTTTCGCTGTGTTTGCCAGTTTCGGGTGGATTAACTGTACGTGGCTGTCATTGGTGGTGGAGCGGAAGCTAACAAAGGATTAGGTATCGGCATATTCCAAGATTACTACGAGCAGAATCAGCTCAAGTCATACTCATCCAGCGATGTAGCTTGGATATCGTCCATTGAGTCATTCATGCTCTTTTTCTGGGTACGTATGACACATCTCATCCTCGATTCCTTCTAACGATCAGTAGGGCCCAGTAGTTGGCTACATGACAGATAACTACGGCCCTCGTATTCCCATCCTGATCGGCTCGTTCCTCCACGTCTTCGGTCTCATGATGACATCCTTATCGAAGAAGTATTATCAGATCATTCTATCTCAAAGTATCTGCAGTGCATTGGGCTGTTCATTTCTCTTCTACGCGCGTAAGCATCCTTCTCCGAGCTCAAGACAACGGACTAACGATGTCTAGCCATCGCAGCTGCTGGAACATGGTTCAAGCGCCACCGTGCGATCGCGTTTGGAATCATTACTGCTGGATCCAGTCTCGGCGGCGTTGTCCTTCCAATCATGGTAAACAAGCTTGTTGTCCGAGTTGGCTTCGGTTGGGCGATGCGATCAGTCGCATTTCTCTTCCTGGGACTACTGGTCATCGCCAACGTTACTATCAAATCGAGACTGCCACCGCCCCGAAGAAAGTTTGACATCAAAGACTTCATCACGCCGTTCAAGGAGATGCCATTCCTACTTTTGACCGTGGCGGGATTCATGCTGTATCTGGGTTCCTTCTTGCCGTTCAACTTTATCATTGTCCAAGCGAAGGAACTCGGCGTGTCGGATAGTCTTGCTCAATACTTGGTTTCGATCGTCAACGCTGCTTCGTAAGTCATTCTATTACTGACCTTCTGGCCTTCGGCTAACAAACGCACAGCACCTTCGGCCGTCTTGTTCCTGCATATTTCGGCGATCGCATCGGCGTCTTCAACGTCATGATCCCTTTGACTCTACTTGGAGGCATTTTCACTCTGACAGTATGGCTTACAGCACACTCCACAGCTTCGGTCATTGCATATGCCGCCCTATATGGGTTCGCATCTGGCTGTACTTTATCTATCGTACCAGCCATGGTTGCTAGTTTTTCAGATGTTCGCAGCATCGGAACCCGCAGTGGCGCACTCTATGGTGTTTCTGCTATTGGTGTCCTTATTGGAAGCCCAGTTGCCGGAGCCATTGTCAGCGCAGAGAATGGAAGTTTTTCTGGATTGATCATCTTTTGTGGTGTCACGATTCTGGCCGGTGCCGTGTTTGCCATCATGTCGAGACAGGCGTTGACTGGGGGTCAATGGCTGAAGAAGGTTTAGTATATATCAGATGCGCTTTCATCGCATTCTTGTAAAGTAATTGAACTTTTGGGTGTTACGACAGAGAGATCAAAGACGGATAGATTGTGTAATAGTAGTTCAAAATGGACAGGAAGACCGGCGCATGGAATGAATGGCATCAATCATGAATAATAAACTTTCGCCTACGCATTTGAGTTTGCTGTGCCCTGTCCATGGGGCTTCCTCATAAAGTTTACTGTTTATTCACAACCTTACAATCTTTATGCCCCTCAATTAGTTAAACATCGCCCTCTTATCAGTTATCCATGTATTTGACCAATGACTACCACCGCAGCCGAGCCAGCCCACAAAGGCATCCTTAGAGACGAGACAGTAATGCTCCGATGGATTTTTGGCTACTGCCATGATGCTAAGCTAAACAACGGCATGAGTTGGCCTGACGTACCGCAGACGTCTGTCCCCCGAGGTTTCTTTTCAGACATCAAGGACCTAGGATTTCTCAGCATTGACGTCGATCATTTCAGAGTGGAAAATGGTGTAATATAACGAGTCGAGATTGGCTTGTCATTCCTAAAAGCACAAGCTCTACAACAACTACACGGCAAATCTACGCCAGGCAGCAACTTGGCATCTAGTGTCATTAAATCTCGTCATTTGGTGTTTGGCTCCAAAGTCGCATTCTCTTGGAAGAATTACCAATTTCTATTTGGAAAGGCGAGGCCGATTAAGATGTCGGATGTCGGAGCCGAGCTTGAGCGGTTGACTAGGAAGCCTTATGTTCTTGTTGTTCATGGGGGAAAGCAAGAGCTCTCACTGCTCTCACTGCTAAACATAAAGCTTGAACCTGTCTTCATTCTCGACACTGTCAAAGCAGCTCAGTTTCCTCTACAATTGTGGTACAGGAACAGTCTGAAGCAGCTGTTGGAGGAGTTTGAGATACCCTACTCGAACCTCCACATAGCGGGAAACGATGCACATCTCACGCTCCGAGTCCTTCTCATGATAGCCGTCAGAGATGCTGAGATCCGCCTGTCGGGGAAGCGTCTACCTGACTGGGTTCTGATCTTCAAAGCTGTTGCTCAGTCTCCGTTGCCCCCGAGACCCCCGACCAAGCGAGAGATAGCGGCCATGGCTGAAGCCGAAGCTGAGCGGCAGACGGCCATCGAGGGAGGAGAACCGTAGCGTTGGAGTATTGAGAGCGTCTTTACCCACAAGACCAGTCAAACTTCCTTACCCCTTATCGGCCGAAGCCGAGATTGCGCCGTTGCGTAGAAGGCTCTTGGATGGATGCTGAACGAAGAGGGACTGAATTCTTTTCATCCCAGGCTTTATACAGCGGAGTCAGCATTCGAGGAGGTGGTACAGGAGAGGCTCGATGCAAATAATGCATAAAAATACTAATTGAATGATGCCATTTCTATGTACTCCAACCTTTTATCATATTCTCTAAGCGCCGGTGAAATACGCATGTGCTATTCATGGTTCAATTTGGTGGTCGCTTCTGCAACTCTTTCCGTCCCCTATTATATTAATGGCTGAAAAGCCTTTAGTCTCTGTCGTTAAGGAGAGGTTCGCCTTCGCTACCCTCATTCTCAGCTTCGCCTTGCTCCTCATGCTTCTCGATCAATGTGCTTCCTGGCGGGGGAAAGTTTGAGAACAACAGAACTCCCATAGCAAGTAGAGCGATGGCCTGGTCTGATTAGCTTTCGTGAGGAAATTTCAGTACAGCAGTAACTCACCGCATTGCAGAAGAACGTCGCGTATGCTTTACCAACCTCAGCCAAACTGGCAAAGATGAATCCAAACAAGCCCTGTGTAGCAAGTCGCGCAACGTTCTCAACCAGGGTAACGGCGTTGAGAGCATCGGCGCGCTGCGAGTCTGGACACATCTGAGTAATGACGCCTTTTGCTGCTGGAGCGGATCCGGAACCGAATGGGAGAAGAAAGGCAGCTATTTTGTTAGAGTTGATGTTTAGAAGGGCAATGCAAAAACGTACCAAGATAAATATGCCACGGCTTGGTAGCAAAGGCAGCAACTGTAGTAAGCAGGCCATCTACTAACAGACTCCACCTGAGGAAGACAAGATCAAAGAGACATCCCTCGTCTTCTTTGTTGCGGCTGACTGCCTCGTACGGCTCATGATCAGCCTGCTCTCCCAATGTGGCATCAAACTCTCCAGCTTCCGTTGGAATGTGCCTCGGTTCCGCCTCATCATCACTGTTTGGTTCAGATCTGATAACACGGCCACGGCCCCAAGCGATGATCCTCGGGAACAGCAGAATCAGGAAGAAGCTCCGCATAAAAGCAAACTCAGACATGAGCCAGCCGTTATCACCCTGGCTAAAATTGAACGCCGCTGTTGCATACATCTGGATCAGAAGAGGGGCATAACCTGTGGCGAGGACAGAAACGAATATGCCGCTGCAGAGGAAAATCACGCCGAAATGCTTCTTGACTCTTCCATCAGCGAGGCGTAATTTCTGCGGTGTCAGAATTTTCAGCGGGGCAAGGAAGCCAGATACGCCCTTTTGACCATTCTTTCCTCCATTGGACATTGAATCAGGTGAGATGTATGGTAAGGCGCACCAGACGTAGATAGCAGCGAGGATGAAGGATATAAACGCAACGTCGAAAGGAGCCCGGATATCGATCGCGTCACCAATCATACCTCCACTCAAGTAGCCAATCGCCTGGCCCAGCATAATGGCGCCCTGTAGCTGTCCAAATACTGCTGTTCGTCTGATAGGTTCGACAACTTCTCCAGCAATGACGTTAACAACAAGACTGGAGTCAAAGTTAGCAATTGGGAAGCACGAGTTTGTGGTAGACTTACATGTACCCAGCTGGTCCTCCTAGAATTGTGATCAATTGAGTCGCTTGAATGATCATCATGCCCTTTTCCCCACCTGCCACGACTCCCAAGATTTGTGTGACCACGCGAGCTGCCGGGATGAGAATCTGACACAAAAGTGCCGCTCGTGGGCCGAACTTTTTCGATGTCCAGCCAGCAACGAAAAGGTTCAGCGTCCCTTGAAAGAATCAGCACCTCATCGGATATTTGAGCTGAAATTGACTTGGCTTACCGCAAAAGGTAGTAGACATGCCAAGGATACTGTATTGGGTTGCCGTTCCAGCCGCAATCTCGTCCCGACTGCACCTATCGCCCGGACCATTGTAGGGAGGATGGGTTTCATAAAACGAATCACAGGTCATTAAATGAAACACATAAAATAATCTATAAGTCATTAGGCTTCCCGCTGGTCAATTGACAAAAAGTACTCACGGAACTTGGGTAAAACTGAACGATAACGTGATGAGAAACCCCGCAAGCAAAATCCGATTCTCGACATTGAAAGCTCTCGATAACCAATTTCTCACTCGTCCTTTACCTTCCCCCTTTTGGGGGAGAAGTGGTGTTGTCTCGTCACTCGCCATTTTAGAGTAAAAATACAATGCCAAGTTTAAAAGAATGAGGCGAAAAAATCTTTGATGATAAATACAATTGCGAGATCGCTATCAATCATTCGGTGAGAGGGGGGGTATGGATCTCTTTCTTGATAGAGAATAGCGCGATTAATCGACCGGGATTACTCGGCTATAGCTGCCCGCAGGGAGCAAGAAAACATCAGACCTTGATAGAGGGTGTCAAAATAAAATCAGCAAAAGGCATCCTAAGCTTACACTAAACTCACTTAAGTCTTTTTATCATCAAGAATCAAGTTCCTCAGTTTTTTACCCCCTCCCCCTAGAGCTGTTATCGAAGTGACGCTATCTGTTGAAAGGTGCAGGCCTATAGGATCAAGTTGCCTGCTGTGACCCTCACCTTTGGCCTTGCGCATGTTCAAAGAGTCAAAGATTGCTGAATACGCGCAGCAGGGTTTTCGCCAAGTCTATGGCGAGTCAAGTCACAAACTCATCCTGGTGCCCATTTCCTGGACTGGCATTGAACAAAAGGAGCTCTTTGCTGTCTACTCGCCCAGACTCCCCTGTACTTTATTGACGGTAAACTTCTCAAAGACATGTTTGTTTAACATGAATTCCCCATCTATCCACATCGTCTCTAATGTCAAGCTATGCGTGGATAGGAATCCAGCGACAGTGCGATCTATGTTGATCGACGTTGCCTCAGAAAGGAAAGTCCCGGGAGACGAGTCATAATCAAAAGTGTCGGCGAAAAATGTTCTCAAACATGACAGGCTCGACATGGCTGTCAAGTCTTAGACATGTAGAGGGAACCCTTCGCCCAAGATCAAATGCTCCAGGACTTGCATGTGGGGGAGGAGCAAGCTCAGGACACTGTCGTCGTAATCCAAGTAGCTGAGGCAGGGCAGCTTGAGTGACGATCCCAAGGCTTTACAGAATCTCGCCAGTTCTACTGGGCTTATCCCTGAGCAGTCAATCTTCAGTCTCTGAAGGACTGGACAGCGTTGGCCTAGGGTTTCGAGGAATCCGGTATGATCCCCAGGTCCGTTCCATATCATGGTGAACGATCTCACATTCGGTGACAGATAAGACAACATGACCTTCTTGAACCAGGCCGTCCCACGATTCAACTCCACATAGGAGAGCTGCCCAGCAAACTTGGCGATCTTCCCTTCCTGTTGAGGTATGGGGAAATCTTCGATGGAATATGTATGAAGGCGTAGTTTCCTGACTTTGGGACAGACGAAGAACAGATCAGCCAAGTCATCGACATAGATTTGGCTGAATTCGCCCCCCTGACCAGCTTCTTCAGGAATTGCCAACTTAAGAGTATGTAAATCTGGGCATCGTCGTGCTATGTCGATAACAAGTCTTCGGCAGCTTATCTGAAGGTCCCACTCAAAGTCGAGAACCTGGATCAAGTTTGCGCGACGAGAATCAACCGCCAGCGATAGCTGAAACTGTTCCTGGCCTTTATAGGTCCCCAGTCGTGAGCTTTCTGGAAAGGAGTAAAGGTATGGTTCGGCGAGACATTGGAGGAACGTGCAAGTACGAGCTAAGGAGGATAAAGTCTTGGCTCGGATAGTGTTTTGATCTTTCTTACCCCCCCTGCTCTTATTATAGTCCAGCGCAAGATGGTTGACGATCATTTCATATATCTCTGTTGGAAGCCGGGATGGTGTGAAACCTGAGTACTTGTCTCGCGACCTCGTTGACTTGCACACCTGGCGGGGAATGTCAACCGCGGCGCCATTGGGCTTTTGATCTGTGAGTTCGAGAAGTGGGCAAGCCATGACTAGTGATTGGCAAAGGTCGGGTTTCTGGTCCGTAGTTATTGTAAGCTAATGATGCTGAAGAAGGTTCTTGCCTGAAACCTGCATCTTTTCTGGATGATTATGTCAATCTATATTGTGATGGAAGTATATGCTACCAAGTTCGACGATTTCGGTCTTGCGAAGAATAGAAATATTTCCTGTTAGAATTGACTTGGCTCGAAAGATGATGGTGAAGCAGAATTTATAGGAAAAAGAAAACATATACTCTTCAAAAACGCACTCAGAAGTATCTGCTTTCGTCGGCAGAAATAAAATCTTTATGTATTATAAATGGCTATATAAATAAGCTTTGGCAATTTCTCTCGACTCGACGAGAATCGTTGGAGATGCCCTTTTATACTGTAGCTATTGGTCAGGCATTAGGGTATAATGCTTAAGTTGTGAGCGAGATGTGTTATTTGCAGTGGCTAGGAGTTTAAACCAGCACACAGAACTTAGCTACCGTTAAAGCTCTGCAACCTGTAGATAATTAGGCCTGCAGTCCGGTTCCAAACGCCACTCGTCAGTGCTCTAAGCTCACCGAATGCTTGTAAAGCCTATCAACCGACAACTTGAAAGATTTCGAATTATCTTAAGTCAATAGAGGGACTATAGTAGCTTCTATCCATTAGCCCTAAGAATCTCAAAAGATCCATTTTAATATCTCTGGTTGTGAGTCCTCTCTAACACCCGGAATAATACCCCAGCTACCAATCTTTTGACGCTCGTTTTCTTCCCTGGCATCCGTGTCATCATCCCATAAATGGGGCCATAGACCCTCTGCATACTTCTTTTGATGAGTCATTCTGGAGTAATTGCGAGTACAAACTTCCAGTTTGGGACACGCCGCTACTAGATCTTGAAGCTCCTCATCAGTCAGAAGCTCAGGCAACCCCAAGTTGAGAATTCTCAACTTCTTTGCCTTTTTGACTTCCTCTACAACTCTCATGCTGAGATAGCAACAGGTGGAAATACTGATACTTTCTAGAGTATCAGCGTGAGCGTCAATTACCTGACATATGGCTTCCTCCAGCTCTGGGGGAGCAATGAGGTCATCGTAATTGCGTACCACTTTGAACCGCTTCAGTCGCGAGGGACTTAGGCGTGCTAGAGAATGAAGTGTTGAATAGCTGTCCAATCTTTCCCCCAGAAAGAACTCCTCGACGACCGGCAGACGATCCAGAAGCTCTTGCATAATGCTTTCGCTTTGGGTGTTCAAAATATGGCCCACATACAGGGTTTTAAGAGTCTTGCCCCATATTTGTGATGCATCTAAGAGAGCCTCTAGAGTAGCCGTATAGTCGCCGTTAATCTGCAGCCGTTGGAGTGACGGGCATCGCTTAGATAGCTCAATTGCATCGGGCGCTGCTGGGTTCTGAAGTACCCGGAGATGCCTGAGCTGTTTCCAAAACTTTGAGAAGCACTCGCTTGATTCACTTGCAAGAAGACGATAAGGAATTCTTGCTTTGAGACTCAATTTCGTAACCTTGGGACAGACATTGAAAAGATGGCCCAGATATTCCAGGTCAGCGCTAGCTGATGCACCGGTGGACCTGGACAGCTTCAAGTGAGTGAGATTTGGACATTGCATGGCAATCTCTAACCAAAGTTGATTGCTATAGTCGTGTTCAATTTCAAAAGAGAGTGATTGCACAAGAAGTGCCCGTCGGGGCTCAACACTCAAAGAGAGCTGAAACATCAACGTGTAATCTGGGGCCCAAGAGAACTTTATACTCCGCGGGTGCTTATACAGATGCTTTTCGAGAATTTCTTGAAAAAGCCGGCAGCAGCAGGTCAAAGATTTCAAGGTGTTGACTCGTCTTTCTCTTTGCTTCGCGCTAGTCGGGCATTCGTAGATGATAAAGTCGAAAATGATTTCATAAACCTCAGTGGGTAGACTTGGGATAGGATGGCCGCTCTTTGTCGTGTAGCGCCATATGAGGTCTTTTGGAAACCCAGCGCTTGACCAGTTGTCGTAAAATAGATTGATTGCAATTTGAGACCGACGCTGTGCCTCAGGATCAACAGGTCTTTGCCGTGCGATCCGTATTAGTGCCTGCATCGAATGTTGCAACCAGCTCCTGGGGAGTTCTGTTGGTGGTTGAGTTGATTCCATGGCGAAGAGATAGTCTGTTGACCTCGGCCAAAGGATGAAGAAAAACGAAAATGTTCCGTTAGCAGATCAGCGACTTTCGGTATAAGCAACGTAACTCCACGGTATGACTTTTCACTGAAGCTTGGCTTGTGGTATAAGTTGCAGGAATGGGTAGGGTAGAGAACAAAAGATGCGGATATTCATTTATATAGGTGAAGCAGGATAGATATTCGCCCCGGCTGACTCTTGGGGAAAACTGGTTCATTCTCCGGTTTTATAAGATTTTTTCAGTTAATGGCGAATCAACTCAGGCATTTTTGCGCAGAACGTGAACTTTCTCCCTGCCATGTTAACTTTGGGGTTTAGTAAATGCCATAGAACTGGCCTTGACATTAAATCAAAGTTTTAATTGTCGTGTTGCGGAAACATTACGGCAGAATAGGCTTTGCATTTCTTCTGTTGAAACAATATGACTTGCCAAGAAGTCACAAGGTTTTGGTGTTGCCTTCACTTTTACTCGTCAGCAGATGCTAGGTAGGACAGAGGCTGTATCTAATTAAAGAAATATTTAGACATGAGCCGACAACCACTTGACATTGAACCTAATCTCCGTGGTATTCTATTCAGTGAGCTCTTTTACCGCCCAAATAAGCTCAGGTACATGAGCCCAGCAGCTCTTACTTCTCTCCAAGTTGTCCTCCTTGAACTTCATATTTGCCAAGGTGCACTCAGTCAAGAACTCCTTGACCACCATTAGCCCTGTTTCCGACTGTCCAAGCTTTGGACATGCGACCAAAAGACCTTCAATCTCTTCTTTGGTAGGTATATCATGCAGCTGTACCCGAAGATTCTCAAGATTCTTTGCCTTGTGGAGATGTTCGAAAATATCCATCCCGAAACTCCAAAGGTCGAATTCCTCATCTATGATGAAAGTGTTGAGAGTCGCAGAGTGGGCGATGAAGATGTCGATGATAGCCTTACTGACGTTTTCTGAATTTGCCTGTGGGTCATATTTGAACATCGTATCATCCACCAGCCATCTGAACCCTTTGAGACGTGGAGCGTCCGGCTGAGCAATAGCCTGGATATCCGAAAGAGTAAATCTAGATTGCGGACCCAAATCAAGCTCTTCCAATGCTGTAAGATGAGGTAGTAGATGCGAGAGGATGCCATCGTGAAGGTCCTCGACTAGGAGGTCGTTGATGTAAAGAGACCGTAATGAATTCCCCCATGCTTTGCACCCCGTCTCTAGGTCTTGCACAGAGGCCATATCAATGTCGCTTATGTTCAGTCTCTCTAAATTGGGAGCATGGCGAGATAGCACCTGAAAGAAGCTTCCTTCCTCTTCATAGCATTCCATGTCGACAGTGAAAGACCTGAGATTCCTGTAATCGTAGCGAAGAATCTCCCTGATGGTTACGAATGAACCAGCTACCTCCAAGTGACAAAGCTGTTTGGCGAACTTTGCGTAGTGCTGCGAAGACTTTGGCATTTGCTGTTGAGGCCCACCACTGTCAAAGTGGAAACAAGTCTCAAGCTTGAACGCGGTAACCTTGGTACAAGCAGCAAGAAACTTACCCATTTCTTCAACAAAGCTTTGGGAAGCCAAACCTCGCCAAGCCAGTTCAAGATGAGCCAGGTTGTTACAGAGCATAAGAGTCTCTCGCCATGCTTGGTACTGGTAGTAGCGTGGCCAAATGTCGCATGTCATTGACCGGATGGACTTGGCTCTACGAGGCTCAACAGTCAGAGCAAAGCAAAGCTGCCACTGTGGTCCGATTTCGGTCGATAGTCGCGCGGACCGTAGGTTTCTATATAGGTATTCCTCGCAAAGGATTTGGAAGATCCTGCAGGTAGATGCCAGAGATTGCAAAGTATGGGCGCGGACTTTCATCTCCTCTGGGGACTTTTCATACCTATCATCGATAACGCATTTGATGATTCTGATATAGATCTCTGTAGGCAGCCGAGACAACATATCCCTTTCTGAGTCACTAGGACATTTGAATGCCCTGCTCCTGATCGCCCGTTCCTGGAGAAAAACTTGGCATGGTCCAGCGAAACCGAGTTTGCGACATATGTCGATAGCTGCTAGGGCGCGTCTCTGTGCGTCTCGGTCGGTCCCTTTTTGTTCTGATATAGTGCAAAGGTTGTTTGTGAGTGCCATGAGCCTCTTCGCGACCGGTCCTTTCCAGGCACCAGAAGAATTATTGGTTCTGGGCATCTTGTCTTGGGGTTGGAGTTGTATATGAATGATTTGCAAGTTGAAACAGAATGTGTTTGCGGTGGTCAGTAGAGACACTATTTATATACCTCCGTGTTCGATGGAGGCATTCGCGGTTGGGATGGTTGAATGACTTTATATGAAAGGTATAGTTTCTTATTTGAGAGTTACTTCTGGAGGTCACCGGGACGGTTTCAAATGGCCATCCACTACGATGAAGTATGCCAGACAACATTTTGAAGTTTCTGTAGACTAACATGCAATTACTTATCAAGATTCTTCCAATATAAAAGTCTAAGAGCCTGATAAAGCTTTTATATCACCCCGTTGGAGATCTTGGTAACTTTACAGGGCTTCGAGTCTGAAACCTTATCTTCATGCCCTAGCACTGCCACTCCACGAATGCAACAATTCTCTCGTTTCAGCCACAGCCTCTTAGTCAATTATCATGCATGGCGTAGGCTGTCGGAAAAACTGTCAGAGCGATCTGTCTTTGCGTGAGGTTCCTGCAGATGACGTGCCCGAACCCCACATCACGACATGTTGCGCCATTGAGAGTTGACTGGGGTCGTGATGCCTGGAGAGTCAGGACAGGACTGTATTCGTCATTTGTAATAAAGATTGCAATTACTAAACCTGACTAATATCTCTAATTCTCTCAGCTCGCGCCTCACCGCCATCCTCCGGTAACGGCTCGTCGGCATACAGTGTTCTACGGGGTAATCGCACAATTTCGCAATACAAACGCGCGATCAATGGACCGTATTGTATATATGGGACGGCTTTACCATACTGATTGACGAAATAGATATGCTATAATAAATCACTCATTCAGTACTCAAACCTTTCACCCCACGCTACCAATTCACGCACTCAAAATGCCTACCTCTCTGTACGACCTCATCATCCCCACCTTCATCAAGGGCCTGCAAACCTTTGACCACGTCCTCACAAAGGCTGAGCAATACGCCAAGGAAAAGGGCCTCAGCGCCGATGAAGTCTTTCCCCAAGCCAGACTCGTTGACGATCAACTTCCCCTCGTTTTCCAAGTGCAGAATGCCACCAAGGCTGTTCAGGTCACCATTGGCCGTCTAACAGGCGTTGAGCCCACATTCTTCGAGGATAATGAAAAGACCATTGCCGACCTGCATGCTCGAATCCAAAAGGCTCTTGAGGCGGCGAAGAGTGTCAAGCCTGAGGATGTTAACTCTAGAGAGGATGTCAAGGTGGAGCTGTAAGTTCTGCCTCAATAGTATATACTGTGACATTTACTAACAGATCAAAGCCCCCGACCTGACAAGACCCTTCACTTGACCGTCAAGGAGGCTACACTCTACCATGGCCAAACAAACTTCTTCTTCCACATCGTCACTGGTTACTCTATCCTTCGTGCAAAGGGCGTACCTATTGGAAAGGGCGATTATCTTGGAAGCTTTCTTGCCCAGTAAGTGGAGCAAATGAAACCTAGAATAGACAAACGAGCAAATGACTCTCCACATGACACTCTTATCTTCAGTAAGGTTCTAAATATCGTGAACAGTGAAAATTATAGTTCTTATTCAAAACTGTGAGAGTCGGAATGCCATGGCAAGATATGATGAAGACTTGAGAAACCATCTTTAGTTAACCTGCCTGAACGACTATAGTATTTACACTTGCGCGGCCAATGGTCTATATACAATTAAAGAACCAGAGTCCTCACTAACATCCAAAGCGATTCCATTTGAGATTGCCGTGTACCGTAGCATCCTTGTGGCATCCTTATGGCCACCAAGAGCGCCAAAAGCACAAACCTGCGCCTTCGTGGTGCCTCCGCACTTCTATTACGCTATGAAGGGTCATCATTGAACATGGAGTAAACAATGTTGCAATTCTTAAATAGAGCTTTCTTTCTGAAGCTTGATTTCTCCAAACGGCCCCCTTCGGGAACAAAGTCATTTCTGCTCCGAAGCAGAACCTGACCGCTCTGTTTGTCAGCCCTCTTGCAGCCAATATGAAGCTGATACCAGTCTTGACGGCCATTTTGGGCCTCACGGCATCATCACTTGCAGTCTCTAACCATAAAGTCAGTGCAAAGTCAACAATGGAAAAGGTATTCGCTGCCATTGGTGAAGAGGGGCTCTCGAGACTACACAACGTAACTTATGAATGTCAAAGGTGAATGTCATCCTCAATACATCCCATTCATACTAACAAAGTTAGAATATACCGCTCTCGCAGCCTTATGCAGAGTTACAACCTCATGCGCGCAGATGTATCAGCAGCAACATTCGGAACGCAAAATATCTCGTACGAGGTGAAGGGGCCAGTTCTTCGGCAGCGCATTGATCGACATATGCAACCATCACGTGAGTAAATTATGTAAATCAGTGATTATGACTGACAGATCAGACGCTTGGGGATGGGCATCTCCTCAGTTGGAGCCTATGGAGTTCTCTCTCGTAGTCCAGGCTGGAGACGACAGCTTCGCTTGCTTTGTCAAGGGCAACAATGAAGTCTTTCTCCCTCGGAACTCTACATCTGGCTGTACAGATCGTATGTTTTAATTCCTCAATCTCAATGGAATGTTTGCTGACCGGAAAAGCTGCGTTGGCTCATAAATTTGTCACTGAGGCTCTTATGATGTCTCCTGGTCTTGTTAAGAGGGCAAGTGAAAAGGGTAGTCCAAATCCAAGGATCATGCTAATATGCCAAGATTCGGAAATCGGGAAATTCCGAAGAGCGCGAGGTAGATATCAACGGCATCAAGTTTCCCGCTGGTAAGTCATGAGAATCATTCCCAAGAACTTTACTAAAACGACATAGTGTACAGCCATCTTGATAAGCTTCTCCTTATCGTTGATCCGGAGACATATTTACCGTACATCGTCCGCTCAGAAGAACGACACCCTATCTATGGAAACGCCACAAAAGACGTCTACCTTTCAGACTACAAAGACATTCAGGGCATAAAGTTTCCCCATGCTATTCAGACTATCTACAATTCTTCTAGCCAACGCCTCAACGTGGTTCTCGAAGACTTTGTCATTGATAACATCAACCCTACAGCGGAATTTCCGAAAGGATTCTTCAACCCTGTTCCTGAAGGCAAGAACAGAACCATACGAAAGAAGACTCCTGGTGTTCCAAGCGGTCTTGTTACGGATTACAGCACCAGTTTGCTCGGATCACCTGTCAAGAACGTCAGCGTTGATGCTTTAAAATCATTAAGCCCTATTGATCTCCGTCAGGTGTATTGGCTTGTCATCGATGATAGCCATGAGCTTGGGTACAAACAGCTCATTATTGAGTTTGAGAATGAGGTTATTGTTTGTGATGCACCGCCCTTCTGGAGTGGCGCTGTCATGGAATGGATTGAGAAGAACATTGGGAAGAAGGTTACTTACGTCGCGGTACGTATATCATAGCCACAGCTGCCCATTAACTAACAGTTTAGCCTTCACATCATCACCGGGATCATAGTGGAGGAGTAGCCGATTACGTCCTTGCCGGCGCCAAGTTGATCATCCCTGAGATGGCAGTGGATTACTGGTCCAGCGTCCCAGGAGCCCAGTTCATCACCTTCAAGTGGGTTAATCCTCCTTCATAGAACTTTGCTGACAAAGCTTTAGCCAAACTCACCCTTACGTCCACCGCGACAATAAGATCCAAGCCTGGTTTAATTGGGCTGATCAAGCTCCTCATGCTGCTGACTGGACTTATGTAATGGTTACAGAGCGATGTCCTAATAAAGACTCGCCCATTTTTGTGTTCGAGGCTGATACGTGGGAGGCTGGACTTAGTGTTGATTTGGGTAATCAGCAGCAGATGAGGCAGTGGCTAGATCAGACTTTGGATGATGGACTTCCCAGATCTGCAACGTAAGTACCACGGATCGTAGCTGGATTTTGCTGACAGCCTGTAGTGTGATGCCTACTCACGGAAAGATTACTCCGTTGGAACAGCTGATCAACATCACGGCTTATCCATATCCTGATTTTGACATTGGCCGTTGGAGAAAGGGTACAGCACTATGTAAAGAATCGTCTACGAAGAAGCAAAAGGATGATGAGTGACATGAGTTCCATACTACCTAGGTACTATAGCTGATGCTACATAATTAATGGGTTTTCTGGGGATAACAATCTGTTGTTTCAAACCCGGCTCTTCCTCAATCTCCTCCAAAATCAAGAAACAAATAATCTATGCCTTGATTTCGGCTCCAGCTCTTGGGGTGAACACCATGTCCAACCTTGGCAGTTCTAGGGTGTAACAATCTCTTAAGCCATCAATGAAAGCCTGAGGATTAGTCCCTGGTGCGAAAGCAATATCGTACCGTGAGAGAATATCCATAAGGACGTAACGCATCTCCATCAAACCAAGTTGTTTTCCAGCACAAACACCACGACCTGTCATGTCAGCCACTTCCTGGAACATGGAAAAGTGAACCCTACCAGTAGAGAATGGAGCATAGACGGAGGCATCCTTGATCAGCTCCGGTCTAGTGGTCCATCGCTCAGGAATGAACTCATTCGGCTTCACGAAGCAGCGCTCATCTATAACCAGTCAGCAACAACGCCGTGCCAGCTTCCTATTAAGCATACCTCTGTACATAGTGTAAGAAGGATTATGGACAATGGTATCTCCAGGTATGTAAACATCATCAAGCTGCATTCCTTCCGGCGGAGTCATCCTTGGAACACCTGATGGGACAACTGGGTAAAGACGGAGAGACTCGTCGATACAAGCTTGAAGATACTGTAGCTTGCTTAGGGAAACCAGGTCATATTCCTCGTGGGTGTTCTTGTACTCGTGGATCTCAGCCTGGACTTTTGCCAACACATCGGGGTGGAGTACGAGATGGTGCAAGAGACAAGTCGTTGAAGAGGAAGTGGTATCACTGAGATATTAGCGTTGCACTCAGATGCTCCAGCCTAGTCATACCTGCCGGCGATAACAATGAGATGAGCATCACCGCAAAGGTTATTGAAGTCCTGCTGAGTAGGCTTCTCAATCGCATCGTAATCTTCCAGAATACTGCTAAAGACATCTGGTTCCGCCGGTTTATTCTATAATGGTTAGTCGAGCATTGGCTTCCTCCAAGCATACATACTTTTCGGCGAGTCTGGACTTGGTTCCTGATATAAGCCTGAAAAGCCAAATACGACTTATTCACAATTGGGATAGACGAAACAAGAGGGAAGAACCATATAAGTCGTCGGAATGCGCCCATGAAGCTTTGGGTTTTGTGGGACTCTGTAAAGAAGTTGTGTTCGACGCCACTTTCAAGCATATCGAAGCTTTTCCCGAAGGCAAGATCGCCCATGATATCAAAGGTGTAGAAGTTTACCCACAGGGATACATTGAAAGGCTTACCCTTCATTTCATCAATGCGGTCAGTGAGAAGTTTGGTGTACTTGAGTACTCGGTGCTCATAATCGCGTAGTGCTGCTCATCGTAAGCGCTCATCTCCTTAGGTTCGGTAAACGGCTCGGACCTTTTGTAGTAAATGCTCTATCCCAGGCTTTACGGCGGTTGGCATGTTCTTTTTTTCGTCGCTCAGAGAGAAGCATCACCCATGGATGGGAAATGCCATAGAAAGGTGATTTAATGACTGGGGATGAGGGGGCGTGAATGAGACGGAAAGAACTTGGCGTTGCAATCGATATCTCAGTAGGCCCTTCAAATAATTAGTCGAGATCTTATTGTTAGTTTAAATCAACTTGCCAATTCTCACGATATCTCCATACTTCTCATGAAGCTTCTGGACTTCAAGGTACATGTGTTCTTCATCGACCGTAAGATAAGTAGCGTAGAATGTTGAGAGGCGAGCAAGAAATGGACCGGGGAAACGGTTCAATCGGTGAAAGAATGCTCGATATGTCAAGATGCTGATTGAAAGACCCGCAGCAAACGATGCGAACCATTTGTTGGTGACTGAGAGAGCTTGCCAGACTGAAAATGAGTAGAGCTGGGTGAGAAACAACGAGACAGTGACCTCGTATGTTGCCCATGCCTTTATGAGCTTAACTGTCCAAAGATCCCATTCTCCCTTACGGAAAACAAATATATGTGCTATTACTCCAAGGACGAACGAGGCGCAAAAGGCCTGCGGAGTCTCAAGGTGAGCCTCAGTCAAAAGCATTGTGGCGGTTGAACTGTTGAAGAAATTCCGGCGAGAGGGCAGAAAATCACCTCACATTCTGCGAGACATTCCTTGCTTCTTGTATCCAGCCTGCTCTTCAAGTCCAAGGTCTAATGACGAAATAGGTTGCAGGAACTTTTGGGGGCCAATATGCTTTACAGGTTGTTATCAAAGAAGTGGGTTGCAGTGAGCGCCTTGGCGAATTAGCAACCAGCGAATACGCTTATTAAACGCCTGTATAGAACCTACTCAGGCTCTTTGCAGCGCGCCCGGTATAATGTCTTGGCTAATTGCATCAGTGCATTGCTTCATTACCTTTACCGGTGGGTGATGTGATGTCTCCCCGCAGGATGAATGATATCATTCCTTTGCGATTGGGCTGCAAGCGGACTTGCTGCATAGCTTTCTGCATTTGAAGCGGCCGCTATATGCTCTAAATGGGCGTGCAGCCGAGACATGATGGGAGGACGTACTCCTTCCGGACGACAACGGAGGGGAAGAGAAGTGATGGCGCAGCAATCGGTACTCTTGATTTGATCAGCCATTTCCACTTCTCGCCGCCACACGGTAAGATAGATGGACTGCCAGTTATTAAGGTTGTGCGGTAAAACATTTCATGTGAAAGCACAGTGTAGATGCATGAAAGTGGCGTCGAGACCCCCATACACGACGAGGCCAACGAGTACATTCCGTCTAGGCCATTTACCTACCCATTGCCGTTTGCAAGCCTGATTTTGTCTCTGCATAGTACGTCTGATTGGCTCGCGCTGTCGCCGTGGAGGATCGGATGCAGTCTGCTCCGTTACCATCCAACAGGCCGCATGAGATTGCGTTTAATAATACGAGGCGCTCGATGCCATTGGTTGAAGGCCAGTACAATGGGAAACCTACTGTTTTACCACTAGCCTAAGTAGCAATACAAGAGCAAATAAGGTGCTGATATCTCAATCCAGATCGAGGATGCCAGATCCTGCGAATCACATCAGTCAATCACTGGGGTAGCGTCGTCTCTTGTCAGCACTGCTGTGGTACCGCGAGACATACGCGCAGCACCTGAAATAACCCTAGCAAGTGTTCCGGCGGGGGGGCTCAAAAGCAAGATTCCTCACACGCTCAGAGCCCAGGCGTTGCAGGTAGATTGGCGGTGGTTGTTCTCGGTTATCGAGAATTCGCGGTGTAATTGAAAGACTCTGGCTCTGCGGCTTAAAATTTCGCAAATGATTAACGGAGCATGAATTGAGTTTCAATATATTAAGCGGAGTCGATGACTTGGCATTGTAACTAACCAAAAGCCGTTTAGCGACGATAGCGATTTATGATCATCACGGCGCATCACGGCTCAACCTCCGATCCAGAGAGGGGTTCGATATTACAGAACCTTAGCGACCACCAAATTCCCCTCCAACATGCGTGATTATCACCTTAGAAAAAGCAAAAGAAATTCCCTTTTTTTCTTTCTATTTATATATAAATAGCAGCCTGAAGTTCTTTACTCTGTAACTGTCGACCAATTCGTATTTTTCGTGAATGTTAGAAAGGATCGGGTTCCCCTCCGGCGTGAGCTGAACCTCACTGACTCAAAAACTCCATCCTTCTGCGGATCCCAGAATCATAACGGGCCCTAAACCCCGATCTTCCTCCACCAACAATGACACCCTTAGATCTGGTCCCGGGAGTTCGGTCTCCCAACGGTGAGGCCTTTTTAAAAGATTAATGATGACCTTTTCCCCTCTTGTTTTTGGTTCCCCGCTCCTAAACCGGCCAAGGCAGAGACAAAAACGACATCTCCTCTTTTCATCTCATCACTGTCTTGAGAGCTCTAGTTTTGGGCTGTTCGAGCAGCCTGGAGTTCAGGATGAACTTGTGGCCGTTGTAGACAGACACATAGTACACAGTACTGAGACAAGCTCAACGTCATGGCCGGACTGCAGCCCGATATCTATGCAGCCATCAGCATCACTTGGGTCGCGGCCTTTCTGGCCCTTGGTCTACGGCTCAAAGCGCGACGAATGACAAAGATGAACTTATGGTTCGACGACTATTTCGCTATCATCGCATTGGTAGGTTCAGATAGTGGGGGCTATGTCTTGCGCAAGCGCTCACTTCATGTTACAGCTTTTCGTCTCAAGTTACTGTTCCGTCACGATCTACTGTACGCGCGACACACCTCAACTCCAGTCACGGTCGCTCACCTCGTCTAGGGACACATAACTACAAACTCGGTCAATCCATCCTCACGATCGCAGACCCAATAGAAGCAAGCAATATACAGGACCGATCGCGACTTTTACTCTGGATCTGCGAACTTCTCTATGCCTCGTCGATTGCGTTTTGCAAACTCGGTATTTTATGCTTTTACTGGCGCATCTTTCAGTACACCTCAATTCGATACGCCATCATCATCTTGCTTATCGCCGTCAGCATATGGATAACTATTCGGACCTTCATGGTCATCTTTCACTGCGTACCGATTCGGGCATATTGGGACAAGAGCATACAAAGTGCCCAATGCCCGTTTAACGAAGCGAATTTCTTCTTTGCTACGATCCTCATACATACGACTATGGACTGTATTATTCTGATTCTACCCGTCATCGAAGTTATGAAGATGACACTACCTTTATCACAAAAGTTGGCCGTTGTTGGACTTTTTACATCTGGCACCATGTATGCTGAGCCTCCCTTTATAAAATTCTAGATTTAACCATGAGCAGAGTTTGTGTGGCGTCCATATTTGTTTTGGTGCATTCCAAATTGTATAACCCTCGAACCGACGACATTCCGAAAGACATGGCACAGAGCATGATGTGGGCAGCTGTCGAGGTAAACATGGCAGTTTTCTCCGGTACGGACTGACCTCTCTTCCCACTTCATCAAGATCCGTTGCTGACAGATATTGGAGCTTGTCTCCCTATGCTACGACCCATTTTTCTTCACTTTCTTCCAGGACTCTCGGCAACAGAAGAGTCAGCCCAAGCGCCGATTAGCTTACCAAACGTTGTCTTACCTGGAGTAAGGCTCGCCAACGCGAGATCAGAGAAGCGGGAGTCTCGGAGATCAGGCATGTCTCATGGGCTGTATGATCCGGAGCTGGGTGTCTTTCATGGATTTTCGGATATATCAAGCATCAGAAGCGTGGCGTCTAGATCAGACAGCGACTCAAATGCAAGAAACATATAATATTAATAGCAACTTCACATTTCGAACCACGCCTTTGTTAAGTCTCATCGCGTGCAATCAAAGTCGTGGTGGCGTAATGGTCCAACGTGATATTATTCCTTTGTTGTATTAATCGTATCTTCAAATTTTCGGAGATTTTTACTATCCATATGCCGAGCTAGTTTGTGAACATCTTCGGCAGAATCGATATTCTACCCCATGTCGAATGGGTAGCAAGGAAGAAACGGGTTTTTTCCATACTAGCCCCTACCAGCTTCTCGTCACTGTATGCAATGTGAAACCAGTGCATCCTTGCAGGACTTGGAGCCCGCTTCCGTGTACATATCCCGTTACATTCTTCAGCGTCTTGAGAGCATTGCCTTGTCTTCCAGTGGCTCCAAAGAACGCACCGTGATGTTTGGGCTTCATGAATGTAGATGTAGCTTGCATGTTTGCGGAGTAACGATAACTCCAGGGTTGGATAGCGGTGAAACTGATGCCCTCTACTCGTTGGAAACTGGTGTTTGCACTGCGTGCCTTGATGGCCGGGGTGGTAAGATCGATCTTATCTGTGCTTCGTATCGTTTGTAGTACTTGCGGGGGGGTCTTGTGGTCATCTGAGTTCGATGTCGGAAAGATGACATGGTGATCGTCATGTATGGATCATGGTTTAGAGATCCAACTCAATTCTAATCATATCCATATCTTCTTCCCTCACCAAAAAGCTTGGGTGTATTGACTTCGTTTCAACCTCACTCAGCTCCTGAGATCTTTCACTGCTGTCTAACAGGCCCAATAACAGCCCAAGTCGTCGCAGCTTCTGCGAGCTGGTTCATCGGTCGTAACTTCTTTATAGCCACGTGCTACTGTGATGCTATAGCTTCGTGAACCTCAGAATGGTGGTGGAGTCGTGGGTATTAAAGTTCGCCCAACTTTCAACGTTCCATAAGCCGGCGAGAAGATGAGGGCGTATATGTGGATAACGAGTCCGACCAGAACAAGAAGTACCATGGCAAGGATAACGCCTTTTTGCCGGCTTAGTCGGTCGAAAGTAATGACGTCCATGCTAAACATCGAGCGTGGTCCAGGTATGATCTGTTTCGTCGTTGGTTACGGTGGAAACAACAGACAGGACGAAAGAATCGTTGGCTGAGAGATTTCTTGGGGCCAAGACAACCTTTTGTAGAATTGGGAAATTGGGTTTGGGCTTACTGTCTCCAGTTCGTGTCATTTCCAATAGCGGCACAGCCCAGAGCGACCTACCAACTAGAGATGGAGGTGTTGGTTGGTTGCGATGTGGAGACATGGAGGACCCTTGGGTGAGGCTAATTGGATTTATCGTAAGTCTGAGACAGGGATCTCTTCTGACATTGGTCAGACGGGACCAGCACTTGAACCGTACATCCGATGCGTACTAGCAGTGCAATTCTCCGGCTAACTCTCCATTATGGTTAATTATCAATGTAACCGTAAAGTCAATTACTCAAGCGTTCGGGACTATGATCTACAGAGAGTACGACGCATGTTGCTGTTCTGTTCAAGGTTCTGAAACAGCAGTGACGAGTCCAACCCTTCAATGCCCCTGTTAAGTAGGATGAATGTCAGATGACACTGATGACAACATCAGTCCGAGCGTACATCTTGGACGTCCCAACTGCAACAGTGCAGCTAAAGGCCCCATTTACGAGAAGTCATGTCAGCGCCAAGGAACCTATCGCTGTCATGCGGCACAGTCTTAAAAAGGACATCACCACTCTTCTCTGCTTATTCCCATCAAGACAATGTTGCATCAATGGAGCGCTCTGCTTGGCATTCTGATTCATTTGGCTCAGCGAGGAACCGAAGAGGAAGATTTTACATGCCCCTGCATTTGACTCCGCTCAGGTCGCTTGCAGTGCTGTCATTGCGATGGATCATGCTCTGTTCTAGAACGGCCCTTTATGGGACGGAGACCTGATCTGGAATGTGCCAAGAAGTGTTGGTCGTTAGTTTCAGCTGTTGGTTGAGAATTGGACCCTGCTAACAGACCTGTTATCAATGTCGGTAAAGCACAGTGGGGACGCTAACAGAAGTGTTAGCATCAACAGTCAATAGTTACCAAATAGTTACGGGATGCCCGGAAAGCAGCTGAAGTCTGTATGGAGCAATTTAACTTACAGGCTGTCCAATTTGAGGAAATTGATATTACAAGTCCCCTTTTGAGTCCCAACAGCGCACCAGGCCGTTCTAAACGTGTTGTGTCAAAAAAAATGCTAATTGTTCAAGCACTCAACAGATGGAGAGGGAGTATCGGCTAATCCCTGCTATTTACCGCCTATTCCGCCAGGTTGCCAATCGCGTCTCGGCTCGGCACGCGCTTCTGAGCTGACTACCCTGTATCTGAACATCTCGGTATTAAAACGTTATCACGACCTACGAGAGGAAGGATGCCTTGAATCGTTTGTGAGATCGTTTCCAGATCATATCAAAAAATTAAAGTAAGTACTTTCAGGATTTATGTTGTGCTTTAGACTGTGGTAGGCAATATATTGAAGGTGCTATGTCGACTTGGCTTCGTGACATGCTCTCTGCAAATCAGCGCTCTAACAAGTATTAGTTAAAGAAGAGACAGGTACCCAGACCATATCTCATGGTATCATTCTGTAGCCATTTATTTAACATTGACACTGTTTTTTTCACATATACTTTTATTTAGTGTCTACCAGAAGCTAAAGGCCGTTGTTCGAAGTGTAAAATGGGATAATCTTGTAAGTTCTATGCAGCTACCAGACGGACGAGGAGGAAGAATAACGCCAACTATCGGCAAAGAACATGGGCATGTATCATCAGAGATGCAACGTTGCATGAAGAAGAAATGAACATAAACATCAGTGGGAGGGATGAGCCATAAGCTGCGAACCTAACATAGCATCAAAGAAGTCAGGGAAAGTCAGTCAGCATCTTGAAAACAAGTTTGATCAAAGAAGGTCCATTATTCTATCTCATGTGTATGGAAATACTAAAGCGTTCATCCCTTATAATTATTCGGATGCGTTGGCAACCACAAACTCAAGAATGGTCAAGTTGGGGCCATTCCAATGCTTCCTAGCATGTGTAAACCATAACCCAACAGCGATAGCCAGGACGGCTACCATGACCGGACCACAGTAGTTCATATTTTCGCCAGTGACGGGGAGAGTTGATGGGAAGGGGAGGAAGATAATGACATACAGGGTATAAACCAGAGCAAAGACGTTGATGAGAAGGCCGAAGCGGCCAAGGTTCCACTCTCCAAGCTTGATGGTAGATCCCGACAGACGAACGTAGATGATACTGGCGATGGCGATGGCGTAGCTGAGATACAGAGCCAAAGATGAAAGAGATGTAATGGCGCCGAAAGCAACGTAGGAGGTATTTCCAATGTTGAGAAGGTTCAGAGCGCAGACGAGAAAGACAGTGAGGATGATGGAGCGTGTAGGTACGCGATGAGTAGGGCTGACATACGCAAAGTAGGCAGGCATTCCGCCATCACGAGACCAAGCCCACGTCAAACGAGACACAGAAGCAATGTTTGCGAGGTTGACACTGAACGAGATGATGAAAAGACCCGCTATCATGGCAGTGGTGGCTTTGTTGGAGCCAGTCACGTTAAGGAGGATAGCCTGGATCTGACTGGGTTGCTCAAGCATGTCTTCAACGGAACCCATGGCGGAGATGAGAACGTTGACCATGATGAAGCCGAGGACGCCGTTCATGAAAATGGACCAGAACATGGCGCGAGGAACGGCAGACTTAGCCTTTCGGGTCTCCTCGGACATATGAATAGCACTGTCGAACCCTGCAAAGAGTTAGCGAGGTCGTGATGAAGGACTCCCAAGGGGACTTACCAGTGAAACTCCATACGCAAGTCAGCATGCCCAGGTTCCAGGCAATATACTCATTGTCCCAACCAGACGAGATGTTGCGCTGCAGCCAGAAGGACGAAGGGTTTCGAGGACCCATGACAACAAGAACAACGACAAAGATGACGAAGAGACAAACGTGAAGAACACCAGCAACAAGCTCGACCCAAGGAATGAGCTTGAAGGCGTAGACGTTCATCAATCCGTGGACCAAACACATGGCGATGACAAGAACGGAGGTATGCCATCCACCAGCAACATAACTGGGATGATTGATGCTGATCATCGACTCGAGTAGGATGATAGTGACGTTAGCAATAGCGGCCAACAGCGATACGTAGCCAAACCACGTTGACCATCCTTGAATCCAAGTCGCGAATCGCTTCATTGATTGAGGAGCCATGTAAAATGTCCAGTGATATTGAGCCCCAGCGACAGGCTGGATAGAAGCCATCTCTCCCAAAGAAGCAGCCTGGGATATAGCGCCGAAGAAGACGATGATGAAGCTAAACAGGAACGTTTGGGGTCCGCCATTGAAGAGGGCAAAGTACATGTTACTACCAATATCAGCATCTTTGCGACCGTGATAGAGAAGAAGAGTAACTTACGAGCACATTCCCTCCCACAATGCCATGTACGTCAACGAAAAAGCAAAAAGTTGCGAGAAAGAAAACACCTTCCGCGTTCGTGTAACATTGTAGAGATTGGAGTCTTCGGGTGGCCTGGCTGAAGCGTCGATGCTCACAGGAACAGGCTGTTGCTTGCCCGAAGCCTCCAACTCAATGCTGTTACTGCCGTGCGACATGGTGAACCCAGAATATGCGAGCGATATCGAATGCAGGAACACGAACCAACAAACTTTGGGGGTCTGGGTACAAGCAGATCCTCAGGTATAAAAATGCCAGCACGAGTTACCTACAAAGTGGATCTATCGGGGAAATGCGAACGAGCTATTGCCTGAAACAAGTAAAGAAGTTCTGGCATCAAAGTTGAGCGACAGATCCTCAACGGATGGAAGGGAGTTAGGCGAGGCGAGATTGCCGCGAATAAGGCCGGCAATGAAATCGAACGGTTTTATCTGAGGGAATGTGGCGTCGCAGATCATTTCTGATTTGGACATTTCGTGGAACCGCTTGAGATGCAACGCCAAAGTGGACTCGAAGGAATATTTGGTGTGAGGGCTAGCAGGGACCAGGCTGTACCTACAAACAGCCACAATGGATATCATATTTTCGTGCTTTCTCTGCTCTTTTCGTTATGATCAGTAATGAGTGAAGAGAGGAGGTAAAGGAGGGAAGAGAGTCTGCATGGCTTGGCTTACTACTCCGCATATTCTGCTGAACAAGAAGCAAGGATTATAATTGTCATGACTAACCTGCATAGATCGACGAGACATTCATCATCTCATAGGCCACATCACACAATGATAAAACTCCACTTGAAGATGGTAAAAAGTGGACATCACTAAAGAAGCTTGAAACGGGTGTGCGCTGTGGTCCGAGATAGAGTAGATATCCCGGTTTCTGGAACATGACAGGACCGCATCGCAAGCCGCTGACTTCAACGACCCAGACAAATCATCACAGCAGCTGAAGAAGTCGAAACACGGCAAGATCATGCAATCCTGGTGTTCCATTCAAGGTTCATCGTGTATGTATGTCTTAATTTAATTACCTGGTCGTTGACATTCATGCTGTCACCTTGCCCAATGCAACTCTATTTATTTGACAGCCCCGAATGCTACCCTCTCCCCGTCTGCTCGGTCCGCCCTTGCTGTAGCATTAAAAACCAACACGCTGGTTCCTTGCTTAAAGGCCGTTGAACCCTCCTAAGGGTATCGAATACGACGCAGACGATGGACCAAGTATCGCAAGCGGCTCCGCCGTTCTATCCGTTGACGGAGAGTAACCATGCTGCACTTGTTGTCATCACAGCTGTTATTTTCTTCATCTATGCGATTCTCGGTATCGTTGGCAAGTTAATCATTCGGTTGAACATTACGTCTATGAAAGATTTCGACGTGGGGTTGTTGATTGCTGCGCTGTTGTATTTTATACAAACGGCCTGTGTTGTTGCTGCTTGCAGTCATGGGCTTGGTGAGCATCGCGATGCTCTCTCTGATGAGAAATTTGGTCGCTTCACCCAGGTAAGTGTTTTTCTGGTGTGTAGGAAGTCTTACTAATATAGTGTAGTTGATGTATGCATCACGAATATTCGGAATTCTTGTTCATGCGACGACCAAGGTGTCCCTTGGGCTTCTTATTCGACAGATCGATCGACAAGGCGGACTCAATACTGCGAATATGATCCTTGGCGGAGTTGTCATCGTGTGGGCTATCTCTGGAGTGTTTGCGACCGCTTTCCAGTGCCCAATGCCGGAGCCATGGCTGGCTGAGAACAAAGCGCAATGTCCGAATCAAGGACCGATCTTTCTCTACAACAGCTTCATGATCATCTTGACAGATATCGCGCTGTGTATTCTCCCGGTCGCAATGATGTGGGAAGTCCAGACCTCGATACGAAGAAAGATCATCGTCATGGCGCTTTTTGGCACACGACTCATCGTTCCAATCATCACGATACCCGAGCTTGTACATGCGAGATACATGTTTGGCGATTCAGATGATGTTACATGGCAAGCCGTGCCAATGATAATCTGGGGTCAAATTGCACTCGGCCTCTCGGTGATCACAGTCTGCATCCCCAGTCTCAAGGGCGTAATCGACAGTCTACTCGGTTCAACAGCCGTCGCGGCCATCAACACCCCCTACGAACTCAAAGACAGCGGCAACGGAACCGGTCTCGAGATGACGGCCCTTTCCGACTCACGAACGAAACAAACATCAAAACAAGGAAGCGGTTTAGGCAGTGCTCTTCGAAGACATTCAAGACCAAGACATAACGATCAACCAATGTGGCGAAGGGACGTTATGGGGGAGGTACGAACGGAAATAGCGAGTGGAAGCGACAGTGTGAGGAATTTGACAGAGGGTGTCATGGTGAACAGGGACTTTGAAGTATCTTACGATGATAGACATACTTCAAGGGCGGATTCTATGGGATCTAGTGAAGGTGCATATCGATTGTAGGGCAGTCACAGCATTAGCGATAATGGCATTATTCCTCGTCGTAATTTGTGTCCTATGATTTACAGGGCTCAAACGTCGGAAAATTAGCTCCTCCTTGCCTCAGCCGCACCGCATCCACGGTCGCGGGCGCAAGACGGCAGATCTGAGCTTCTTCAGTCCCCTTCCCCCGGAGGATTCACTAGTGTACTCGGTTGGAAACAAGTGTCGAACAAAGCAAAACCACCGACACTCGAATCAGAGAAATCAAGCAATGGATCGGCTGCACCCGGCACATCCCCCGGCCGCTGAAGATAAACTGGATACAGGGGGTTTGATATGTCGGCTGTGGCTTGCGACTCGCTGGCTGGGAATTATCGCCAAGGTTATCTCCGGTCCACTTGGCGCTGTAGCGGATTGAGAGGGATGGACTTACGGGCCGGACCCTTAGTCCCCGGTCCACGAGAGATTTACCGTGGCTTGAACTAACGACCGATGTCTTAGCCACTGTGACATGATGCTATATTCACACTTCTCGTTATCTAGCGGTCAACATTTTGTGAAATTAGTTGTGTAGCATCGCTAGAAAACGTGGTTACAACGTGTTGATAAAGTTCAACCAAATTAAACTGCCGAGCGCCATTTTCGGTGCTCGTATTAGATCGTCCACTTTGCGCGATACCCTCAGGTGCCGTGAGTGGGGGGTTCAGAGGGTTAATCCACTAATGGCATTTGTTGAGCCACTGTAATCCACTCTCTAAATGGTCGGTTAGGGCTGGTCAGAGCATGAATCAGTACGTAACGAAGAATCGCTTGATGATGGAACTATATCCTTGTTCCTTGCTGATGGCTCCTCTTCGCTATGCTTTTCGAGGCAATGCATGCGAATGGATGAGGCGAGCTCTACAAGATGGAGTTTATGGAGATTGTGGGATCATTATTTGGAAATTGGTGGATTCTGGCCACAGATGCAATCGTGTTTCCATGCAGAATTTATGAACGCCGATGCTACCAACTCTTCATGCAACTTTGCTGACTCAATATTGTTAAGAGTCATCATTCTTCCCCGCCCGGGATCGGATAAGGTTCGTTAACCAACTGCCATATCTGGATCTGTGAGTCAAAGCAATTGCACGCTATGTAAACCTCATGGCATCAGGAATCTTGAAAAGCAACTCTTCAAACAAAATATTTATGATCATTTGATAATGACTTCTCACGACGAAGAAGCCCGCAATGAAGCGGCCCCATTGCTGCAAAGCAATCAAGACAGATCTGCCTCAGAATGCCCCACCAAAGATTGGTGGTCTGAGCTGTCCCTCATCGCACGCTATACAGTCCCTCTGGTAGCAACATATCTACTTCAATACTCATTCAGCGTTATCACAACAACAGCTGCAGGCCATCTCAGCCCCGATGACCTAGCAGCCGCTGCAATTGGTGTCACAACCATGAACATTGCTGGTCTCGCGCTCTACGAAGGAATGGCAACAGCGCTGGACACCCTCTGTGCGCAAGCATATGGGGCCGGCAACAAGACGGGTGTTGGCTTGCATGTCCAGCGGATGCTTCTTCTCATGACAGTTTTTACTATCCCTGTTGCTGCAGTTTGGATATGTTCTCCCGCATTCTTGACTCTCATCCTCAAACAAGAACACCTTGCCGTCAAAGCGGGTTCATTTCTTCGAGTCAGCATACTGGGCATCCCCGGCTATGCCTCCTTCGAAGCTTTGAAGCGCTTCCTCCAGGCCCAAGGCGACTTCAACACCGGCATGGTAGTCTTGGTTATATGCGCCCCTATCAACGCCCTCCTCAGCTGGCTCTTCGCCTTCAAGCTGAACCTCGGTCTCGAAGGCGCCGCTCTCGGCGCAGCAGTTGCCAACACCCTCCGCCCAACCCTCCTCCTCATCTGCATCTTCTTCAAAAAGTCAACTCACCAATGCTGGCCCGGATTTACGCGTCGTGCCTTGCAGGGCTGGGGACCCATGGTTCGGTTATCTGCCGCCGGATCGGCTGTCACGTTGGCCGAGTGGGCTGCGTTTGAGATCATCACCGTTAGCACGTCATACATGAGCACGATTCATCTCGCTGCGCAGACGATCTTGACTACTACATCGATTGTCATGTGGCATATTCCTTTTTCGCTTGGTGTTGCTGTTAGTACGAGGATTGGACATTTGATTGGTGGTGGACAGGTGACCGCTGCGAGACGCATTACGATTCTTTATGGTATCATGTTTGTTGCTTTGGGCTTCTTTGATGGCGCTGTTTTGTTCTTGTTGAGGAACTACATTGGGCCCTTCTATGCGAGCGACGAGGAGGTTCGACGGGTTGTTACTAACACTATGCTTGCTGTTGCGGGCTTTCAGGTGGTCGATTCGATTGTTTGCGGATGCAATGGTGTTCTACGTGGTTTGGCCAAACAATCTGTGTCAGCGTGGGTTGTGTTCTTCGTCAACTACTTTGCTGCTGTCCCCATTGCAGTCTGGTTAGAACTCGGACCTTTGGATCTGGGTCTGAATGGTGTTTGGTCTGGAATGATAGGTGGTTCTGGTGTTATTGCACTTATCGAAGTCATCTATATGATCAAGGTCGACTGGAGAAGTTCAGTCGAGGTAGTCAAGTCAAGAGAGGATTAGCTTCTCGACCCCATGATTCAACATCAATGCATCCTTTACAGCATCATGTTCAGAGCCTCCCAGACTCGCTGCTTGAGCTTCGCCCTGTCACATGCAACGCCCGGAGCCGAGCGTCAAGGTAGTAGCGCAACAGCCGATGATCGGCACAGTTCGTTGTTTCCTCCTCGCCACTTCTCTCAGTCAGCTCTCATCAAGTCACGCGATCAATTTCTGTAATTTGATCGTCGCTCTGCCCACGTGGTACATAACGGTTCCTAACGTTGGAGAAACATCGTCATCGGTGACAAACCCCTGGGTCAGGGCTTGGGATTCTGAACCTCGTCAATCTTCCGATCCGCATTAGATACCTCATACTAAGCCCAATGAGAAAACAACCGCGATACTTGGTGCGTTGGCATCCTTCCGACGAGTGACTTCTCGGACCAAGGGAATAAAGTGCAAGTTGACCCCGCTCGATTACATGCTAAAAGGCGTAGTCATACTGCATATTTGATTCCGTCATCTTTTAGCATCCTCCGAGAATCGCCCATTAGCTTGTTGGCCAACCTCCAAATCGGGACATGAGGGTTGTTCAAAGTGCAAATGTTTAGAACCAGTAATTTAGTCTCACTGCTAGCAGCCTCGAATCTCTTTTGGAAGTAGAAAAACATGGGTGAATATGCCGTTGCGTGTTACCTTCTCCTTTGGGCCTCTGCGTTGTCTCTTTTCGCATTTTCGTATTCTCCAAGACAGCAAATCTCAGGTCCCTAGATTGCACAAGATTTCCTGTTTCCAATGGTCAAACCTTCACTGCATTTTAGAGCCAAACATCTCCCTCCAATCGATCTAAGCTTAAAACAAGGCGGACCATTTCAGCCCTAATAAGCGATGAGCTGGCACTGTTATTGTTAGCGCCGGAGTCGTTGAGTTGTCCCCGAGCACGGACCGATAGCTCATCATATCAAGCTACGACGATCGCACATTTGATATTGAAATAATTCGCCCCCTTCGGTCCCGTCAAACTCTATTGACTTTCTGGAAGGGGACGATCCCTCACAACAGCGGGTAGTTTTCGCACTTATTATCTCACGTGTACATGTCATGTGCCCCAAGCGAAGCCCCTTCATGAGGGGTTGGAGGTTTGAGATATCGTGGAATGCGGAAAGAGGACATCATTGTGCAGTTGAGTGACTTGATTATAAAACCGCCTCCTTTTCCACGCATTGTCACGACAATATTCCAGCAGCAATAATGGTCATCGGCAAATTCTCTATACATCAAAGGACAGTTTTCAATTCTCTAGATTCACATTCACGATGACTTCATATGATAAAGTTTCTTATATTACACTTATCGACGGCAACGGTCAGTGATCAAGGATTCCGGTAGTTTGACTCTTCACTTACTTCTCAAACACATCAGGCAATATGCGCACTATCATTTCACAACAGCCCAAGATATCTGGTTCAATGCTTGTTGAACCCTCAGTCAGCTCCGTCACGTTGACTCACACCAAGCAGGTTCAAGATCGTCCAAGGCCAGTCATAAGGCCTCGCAGAAAGGAGTCTATGGATCAGTATTTGACCGGCGTCGGAGCGTGGACCTCGACTCGTGTGATGCCGGCCGCCTAGAGTCATATCGCTCTGCTGAGAAGTATTTGGAGTTTATGGCGTTTACAACACTCGCTTATTTTGGGCACTGTTTGTTTTGAGCACTGGCATTAAGGATTGGGTGGTATAGATTCGTTTCATATATACCTGCGGTAACGAGAGTAGTCAAACAGGATACTCACCGCAGATCAGATACGTGAGCATATCACAGTACTTGTTTAGTGTTTTACATAGATTGATTAAAGGTCTTTCTCGCTATACTTTGCTGTGTATAAAACCCTAGATTTTCGTGAGATCATATTGAGAACAATCAAATTCAGAAAAAATGATCATTCAAAGCATTATCAACTCCTATATCTGACTGAGGTCAAGAGGTTGAAGATCAAGTGGCGTTACGGGCATGTGATACAGCTGCCTGAGATCCGCCGAACGTGGGTGCAGATCTCATCCACGATGAAACACCATGTTTTAGTGAAAGAGGCATTCGCATATTTGCCTAATGAGCCATTGGTCTGGCATCATCTAGGAGAGACAGCCCCGAAATTGGTTCCCGTCAGCTAAGTACCAATCAATCGGATTACACCTCGCCTTACTCTTCTGCATTTATATCGCGCTCTGCTGAATCGGGCAACTCGCTTGCTCGTTTCGCGACTTGCATATCGAATTCATAATACACGTCTCTCTGTTATAAGGATACTGAACAGTCGGTGGATGTTAGGATTTAAACGACGATAAGGGGTATTTCTGCAAACGGGCAAAGCCTCTCAGCGCTTATGCACTTTGGAGTGCAATCAGGCTGCTTATCCGTCTTTACGAGGGGCTATGTTGGGTCTCAATTATGCCTGACCTCAGCCACAGAGGCCATGTCAGGCTCAATTCAGCATCTGGCTAACCGCTTTGTAACGTGCTGAGAGCCTTGGTGTCAACCTCGAGAAAAGAGATTTGCCGTGCCACTGGGATTGGCAAAGAACTATCTGGACAAGGTGTGAGCCACGTGATCCCTACGTAGAGATCAGGCTCTGCATCAAGCAGAGCAGTTTAGCCCTTCCCTTTTTTCTGTCCCTCATTCTCTGCCTTCTCCGCACTTCGATTTTGCTAATACGCACGCATCTGACTCGCCACTATGGCAGAAGCATTCGGTATAGCTGGCAGCGCGTTCGGCACTGTCTCATTGGGCTTGCAACTATTCAAAGAAATTTCACAATATCTCGATGACATCGACAGTCGTGAAGAAGATCTCAAACAAGCACGCAACTTCGCGACGAACATCCAAATTTCTACCGATGCCCTTGATACTGCGATCTCTAACATGCCTACTGACGATCCCACGACCAAAAAGGCAATTGATTCCTGCAAAACCTCATGCATTTCCGCAGTAAACAATTTGTTGGCACTTGTGAAAGAGCTCAGAGGTCCAATAATATCAGTACCCAACAGCAACGCTGCCAGGGCCAAAGAGTTTTGCGCCAAATTGAAGTACCCTTTCAAGAAGCAGAACATGGAAAAGCTCGAGGAAACTCTTTCGCGTACAAACAATGCTCTACAAACCATGTTGCAAGTGTTTCAGCTGTAAGTCACGTTAATTTAAGTTCTTCTAAATCTTTTGTGATATGTTAATGTTCATATTTGACGAAGCAACTCTGGTCATGCAACCACCTCTGCTATTAACAGCATGCATCAGGCCTTGGCCGGTGTCAGCGCAATATCGAACAATAACAAAGTAGCCCTAGATGAAGTGCACATGACATCGCAACTTCATGGTGAAAGACTTCGTACTATCCAACAAGTCGTCAAAGAACTGTTGATCCTTACACGGGAGCCCGAGGATTCAAAGCTCTTGCTGAGAACGATGGCCCAGCAGATCTCAGACCTCACCTCCAAAACTGATGGCGCCGCGAAATTGCGTCAGAATCCACCATCGGATACATTTATACCCAATCTACAAACGGCTAGTTACCAGGGTGGTGGTAGCATGGCATTTGACTCTTTTTGCTCTTGCAAAACGCAGCGTATACGATATAGTCAACGCCAGTGGGGACCTTTACTTCTCGAAGCTGAAGTTAGATCAAGAGACCATCATGCGCCTGAATGTCCAATGTCAAAGCTTCCTTCATCAACCCGTCGAATTAGGCGAGTCTTAAGCCTCATGGCTCCCACAAGTAAAGGCTTATGGCGACGTGCTAGTAGAGTCTCGCTGTCTTTCACAACAGGTGCAGGCATACTGGGAATTAGCCAAACAGTAGCCTGGATTGCGACAGTGGATGAGGGGGTATCTCCTGCGTTTCGATTAGTGGACATAATCGCTCGTTGTAGTTCATTACCGCGCAAGAGTATGCATATTCTGTTGGCTTCATGCTTCAGACGACTTGTCTGGTGCTTTGCCAACTCCTATGCTTCTGTAACCGATGTCAATGAAGATGGTGAAACAATACTCGGGTGGGCGCTAGGCAACTATGCTGTACGTTCTTGTTATCCACATATTGCTTCACTGCCTAACTTGAAGTACTATAGGGGCTCTACATGTCTGGTTCTATGATGGCCGATAACATGGCAGAACTATTTCAGATGCTAACTATCATTGCCGAACCAACGCCTTATACACGCAATATGATCGCGTAAGTTAAATCAAACCCAACCCTGCGTACTAGGCAGAATCCTTACTGATGTTCTTGATGAAGCAGACCTATTCCTGTTTTGCTAGGTATGAGTAGCTGGTTTTTCGACTGTACGAGGCCTGGTCAAGTTGCAACGACTATCTTGTCGAAATGCAATGAACCAGTAGGTCATCATCATCATGCTCATTGGAATCTATCCTGGCATCGGAATGAGTACCGTCTCGGTACCGGGTATAGACTCTTCCAAGCTTTTGAACAACTAGCCGAAAGTAAGTGTCAGCCTGTTCAAGACCAGACGCAGGGTTATTAATCCATGAAGATCTAGAGTTTGGCCCACTGACAAAGGCTGTTCTTAAACACGATCGAAATGGAGTCCAACAGTTATTGGAGAGATGCCCAACATACATCAGAGAAACCAATTACTGCGGCCAGTCCCCCGTTCATCTTGCCATTGAAACCCAGAATATTTCTGTTATAAGTGTTGTGCTTTACTATGCAGACGCTGAAGCTCTTCGCGCAAGAGACAACATGGGCCGTTATCCCATCGACTATGTGACAAAAGGAATATGGACGCATACCAAGGGGGCTGAATTAAATTGTAAGGGGTGCGAAGTGCTGAAAATGCTTCTTCGATTAGATACAGCACTTTTTCCAACCTCGTTACGTCTCGCCTTAAGACCATGGATTAATAATCACAGCTGTTTACATGGCCGTAAGATCCTAATCCAAGGCCTAGCAGAAAGGAGGGAAAAGCTACAAGCACTCTCGTATCGAATGCTTTCTCCACCTGAAAGGGAAGGTCTACAAATTCATCAGACAAGAATCCTGGACCAAAATGCTGCGCTTGTGCAGCACCAGCTCGAAACTAAAGGTTGCATCATACCGACATACCTCAGTGTGTACGAAGAAGACACTGAACCATCACACGACCAGAAATCAATCTATTCGCTTATCCCTAATGGCGAAATCGCTGAATATGCCTACCAGTTAGGTTTCTATTACTCGGACAATGAGTTTGCAGACTTCATTCGCAGCTTAGCTTTTCGTATGAATGATGATACGACATACGAATATCACAGAATGCATCCGTTTTCATCTTCATATCTCCTCTGGATGATTGATCATGGTACGAGTGTCTCATCAAGGATTCCTGTCGGACAACAACCCAGCCCGGAGATGGAAGGGACGCCGGCTCACTATTTCATGGCTAGCGTGGGAGCTCTGGGCCCCATTGATAGGAAGATGGCCTTGGACTGCCCCTTGTCACTAGCAGCTGTTGAAATCGTGTTTTCAGAGACCATTGTGGACAGATGTCGCTGCTGGTGCTCTTCAGGGGGGTGCACTCCTCTGGTCAATCTCTTAAAGGGGCTATCTTCGTGGTGCTACTCATTCCGACCAGACCGAAATCTTTCCCGAGAAACAGAATGCTTAATACAAGGTCTATTCTCAGAGCAATGGTGTAAATTCAGCGACTTTCAATGGATCTATGCGGCCATTATACGATACTATACGTTTGTTAGGATGGGCCTGCGCCACGTTTGCTGCTCCATTGTTGGAAAGGTTTCGGGTTCTTTGCCAGAAGAGGAGATCCAGGAAATTGAAGAAGAAGATTCTTCCCTAATTGGATTGTTTGAAAGTCTCCTTACAGAGTTCGAAGACGGTCGTCGGCACGACATGAGCCGAGGGGAGTTCTTCGAATGGATTCGCATGAATTGGGGTCCAAGAATGGAGGAGGTTATGGAAGAACTTGCTTCTCAAAGGCTTACGGATGAGCAACTGCGAGATGCTGAATTGATCGGGGTCGTCTGGGAAAGTTATGGGCCTCAGCCCTTGGAAGAGAGCTTCCAGCCCAATAACGCGAGAAAATATGATTTTTGGGACGCTATGGACGAACTGGATGAGATTGCTACAGATCCAGAGAGGCCTATGAAGCCAAATCTAGATAACCATATTTGAATAGAGATGGAGTTCATATTCACTAAATCCCTTCACCCAGACACATTTAGTGCCCAAAAGTCCCTTCTGCTGCCAGACAACTATGGGTTGTAATGTGTTGACGTAATACTGGTTCTGATCACGCAATTGGCTACTGCAAAATGCCCGCAACTTCAGACTATTCCCCTCATCGTCAACTTCAACCCTTCAACGCCATGTCAATTTTCAAAAGGACCGAAAGCAGCAGTCTGCGACCAATTTTAGATCACATTGTGATCCTGGTGTCTTACCAGACGCTACAAGAACTCCCAAAGCGATTGGAGAGTGTCCTCACTGTAATTGATGGTGGGGCCCACGCAGACGGCCGGACTGTCAACAAACTTATCGAATTTTCTGATGGTGTCTATATCGAACTCATCGCCTTTCAGGATGGCTTGGATCCAGAAATGCGAAAGACGCATAGATGGGGAGAGCTGGAAGAGAACACTCTCGTCGACTGGGCGTATACACTCCGCAATGGAAACGACTTTGGAGTGATCCGACAGCGGGTCTCGGAAGCGACCTCTGAAATCTTTTACAACCTTCCAGTCGCTGGCGGTCGTATCAGACCTGATGGAGTTGAATTGAAGTGGTCAGTGGCTTCTGCCTACGCTACTTCCGGCAAGGCAGTGCATCCAGGCAAAGCACCATTTTGGTGCCTCGACGATACTCCGAGGCACTTACGAGTGCCGTATAAGAAGGAAGATGGATCAGACCCTTCTTACACGAAGCACCCTTCTGGTGCAATTGGCGTCTCAGGAGTTTCGATCTCAGTGCCCGAGGAGGAACATCACGTAATTGCAAGGGTTTATGACGGAATTCATGGATCCACTACGGAGGAGGGCACATGGCCTTTCGTTGTTCACTCGGCTTCTACGAAGGGCAGGCAAGAGATTGCGTTGAAGATCAGTCAGGATCAGGAAAGGCACATCCATCTCACTCTTCTTGGTGACGAGAGCAGCCCCGAAAGCATTGAGATTCTACCTGGCTTGAAGTTTAACTTCGAGTCTTAACGGTTGATCAAGCAGAACAAGGAGCTTCTTTATATATTTACTTCAGATTCATCGAGATATTCAGATACAATCATGCATCTTTCACATAGATCAGTGAGGCTCCCATATATTATAGGACTTCATACTATCACACACATATTTTATGTCGAGAATTGTATGACTTTGCTAACGATGGCACTAACTATAACCCATCTGAAAAGCTTTAGAATCTAGGTCTATGCTATATTAGGACGCCAATTGATGGCAGGCTGGTACTTAACGTTATGGCTTTGAGCTGATCACGGGAAGTACTGGTGGGTTTGGGTGTACTTCCCAAGCATAAGGTAGACAGGTCTCCCAATAGGTTCTGATCAAAATTTCCAAGGCCTCACCAAACTAGATGCTTGCTTGTTATTCGATATCAGTTCAAGTTGATTGCTCACGCAACATTCCTTTGAAGCGTGAGAAACGAGCATTTGTCATCCTCGTGAGATGCTGTTCGTATTATGTTTCATATAAGCCGACAGTAATGTGGTATACAATTGTTTGAACTTCCATACGCAGGAATTCCTGGCGCATTGCCATGGCTTGGACAAAGATCTGCAATGATCTTGCAACCAGCATCTTAGTAACAGCTTCGCTTGATTGAATGGGCTCGCAAGGCTATGCAAGGAGGGCCTACAAACCGAACGTCATGGAATTTAAGCTTTATTCACTCTAAAGATTTGATTTTATTGCAGTTCTTACATTCTATTTCGTCTCATGAGTGACTAGGGACCTCCCCAGTCAGGCTTCGAATTCGGCCCTTCTCTACAGTTCTTCGACCGATGATCGAGTATGACGAGATCCTTAGTTGTTGAGTCACAGGTGCCGGATGCTGCAATATCTTTGAAGGCGAATAAGTTTCTGAATAGAAGATCTTTATTTCAAGGTATTCCGCCACTCACATCCCTTCTAAGCGGCACTGCTATCCTTGATCATAAAGACATCTGTATAGTAGATTCTGTCTAGCCGTTTGATAGATAGTTCGACACTGGCACCGTTTCATTTAGTACCAGCTACTGGGAGTTAAGCGGCTTATTAAAGCCAAAGTCTAGAAGCCCAATTCTTTCTTATCTACCTCGTTTCACTATATACCCCTTTGTCCCAAGATTACAAACTCAAAAAGAGCATAAATAAGGCAAGATTACTCAGCTCCATTAGTTACCTTGCCGCATTTCCCGTTACTCAAAACCCAATCATTATTGGTGGTGGCACTAGTCAAATAGGAAGCGACTACTTGCTGGCCATTGCTGCAGAAATCAGTCGTGAGAGGGAGGTACATCACGCACACAGAGTTCACGCGCCAATTAGAGAACATGCAACTGGCTGTCTGCTGGCAAAGAACGCAGCACTCATAAGCGCTTTTGAGGCCGCCAGTTGAACTGACCCTACTGGTGAACTTGAAGCTGAGGGAACTGATCTTGTTACCTCCATTGGCAGTTCTCAGCATGTTGGCGTCCCCACAGGCCTCGTAGTAGTCAACTGGTACAACACTCTCCACGGTCACTAGTATTATCTGTTAGTAGAGTATTTGTTTGAACATAAGGGTGGACTAGCCTGATTCAGTTGTACTAGCTGTCTCGGTGCGGTCGTCATATTCGGTAACAGTAGAAATACTAGTTTCTGTTGAAGCCTCGGTCACTTTGGGAGGATACTGAGTCTCAATTGTAGTCGTAGTTGATGTGACGACTTTCGTCTTGGTCTTTGGATTGGCGGTAACACGGGCTCCTTTCACCGTGATGGTGGTGACTTTGATGGTCGTAGTTAGGATTTTCTTTGTACAGTCGATGCGCTGGACATATTCAGGGTTCGACTCAAGTTCAGCTGGAAAAACGTCGGGTGCAGCTCTCTGTTTGAGGTTGTCTCTAGCTTTGATCTTTGGCCGCCAGTCAGGGCCCTTGGCGGGGGTGAAGCCGGCTGGGGCTTGGATAGTGCTCGTGGTGGTATATCTTGTAGTCGTGGTAGCGGACATTGACGTAGAGGTCGTAGTATGAAGTCGAACTTCGATGGTAGTCGTCGTATCTACAGCAAGTATATTAGCATCGTATGCTTAATAATTGAGACCGAAGTTCATACCTATCTTTGTCTTAATCGTAGTCTCGGTATCAGGATCAGCCCGCGTTGTCTCGCTAATCGTCTTGACCTCAGTGGAAGTAGTGGTAGTGGGCCTGGGAACGACCACGACGTTGACTTTGAGGGTGACCTTCTTCTGGACTGTCACTTTGTTGTGGATGGTTGTTGTGGCCCGGGGAATTTTGCTGGCAGCGATACTCTTGGTTCCGAGTTTGCTGTGACAGATGACGCTTTGAGAGGCCACTAGGCTCTCGGTGCCTAGGGCGAGGAGAAGTAAGACAGATTTCACAGCAACCATTTTCGCAACCACCAGGAAAACAAACTGTGAAAGGGATGATACCTAAGAGAACAGAATGAGAAGACTTTAAAGCCCGGAGAGATACTCCGTACGGATACACCGTAAATTGTCGCCTCCACCAACACATCGGCAAAATCAATAGATTATCGAACTATAGTGCATGGCAACTAGATTAGGACATATTTGAAGCCTGTTGGTGGTACAACCCCTGTAAATACAAGCATAAATGCAGCTGAACCAATACTATTGGGTTCTAGATGCTGCTGAAAGTCAGCAAATTTCTAAAAATTGTCGTATGATCAAAGGCTGAATAACCGCAAAAGCCGACAAGGGTCTAGGTAAAGGCTAGCTAGCATCCCGTTTATGAAGAATTAATTGCTTGCGCCTTATTTTATCTCTACTGTAAAGTCCAATAGGATCGCCATCGCAAATCTCCTCTCATCGAGCCTGTCTTGGTCCAACCATTTCGCGATGGCATCATCGGCATGGCTGGAGACTGTTATTACTTCTCATTCTGCTGCAGAAAATGGCACTTTCAAATGAAAAGGATTCAACGGCGAAGTATCGGATTCTCGCCATTGCTATTTTCCGAACGTCGGTACTCGGAGCTGAACAAGAGCGGAGGAGAATGTTGCGATACTTTGCAATACTTTGCAATGACGGCATGATGATGTCAGCTGAAAAGGTCTCATAGTAGGTAATCAACAACGTCACCATTAAAGCTTCGACATCAAAACATCAAGACTCATTATTTCAGAGTTCATTTCACAGTTACTCGTCTCAGATATCACCAACTACTACCGTACGTACTTGACTCGGGCCCAGGCCAGCCCTTTCTGCATACCAACTTCGCACTGACTCGCCGCGATCAGACTCGTCAATCACTCCCCAATCCAGAAAAGATGGTGCACAACATCCGAACGTCAGTATCCCCTCAAACTCTCCTGGCCAAATTGTCACTGATATTCATTATTACTAGTAAGCAAGAGTTCCAAGATGCTCTGAAGCAGTATCCCATCGTTGTCGTCGACTTTTACTCCACGCATAGCGCTGAGTCCAAGCACATTGCTGCCACATTCGCTCAGTGAGCCTCCTAACTTGCTCTGCCAAAAGGTCTCCACTGACAATCATAGCGCCTACGAGTTGGACAAGTTCAAGGATTTCCGATTTGTCAAGGTCGATATCGATGACCTGAAGGACCTGGCGGAGGAGGTCGGTGTTTCGCAACCTGCGACCTTCCACATGTACAAGAATGGAGAGAAGATCAATGATTTGCAGAGTGAGCATAAGGAGGATCTGATTCAGTTCTTGGAGACTGGCCTGTAATGGCTTGACTGGCCGTCGGAGAAGGTGTATAGGCACTGAATGCTGAAATGGGGTCGCTTCAAACCTGCAGCGCAAGGCTCCGTCCGATTCAATAATAATGTGCTGTTTTTGCAAGCACTATGCACTCTTCCAATGCTCCAGTGGAGATCTCGTTGCTGTGTAATGAATTCGGAATCATGGTGTCATTTTTCACACCGTCCGTTGACAGGAGCTCTGAAAACGGGGCAACTCAGCGCTACACAAAGTCAAACCCAACTCTAAATCATCTCCTAAATCTCTAAGCTTAGTATTTGCCAGTATCACTGAAAAGCACTGTTTCGAAGGGACTCATATCCAACCCGACTCAATCTGAAAGAGTCGTGAAATCTCAGCTGATCAAGTGACATGTCGTCTTTGTCAGCATACCCCACTACGTCATTGAAACATCTCAACTGAATGCGTCTTTATCCCTTGGCTTCTTATCCTTACCATGGCGACACCAGAGCAAACCAGAAAAGGCCGCGTCGTCGGCGACTTGTCATGTCAATCAGATTCATACCTCAAGACCCTCGAAACAGAAGTCATCTCGTGCGAAAAGGCGCCGAAGCATGCGCACAAGTCAAAGAAGAGCAATGGGCATTGTCATTCGCATGATGAGTGGATAATCGAGTGCGCCGATTCGGTGCTGTTCCCAGAAGGTTCTACCCTCCCTTTTTCTGGGTTTGAGGAGCAGTGGAATTTGCTGACAGGAGACTAGGCGGCGGCCAACCTTCGGATCATGGCACAATCACCCCCCTCTCAGGCTCAGATCAAACCCCAATTCCCATCAAGAATGTTCAGCGCCAGGGTCTCCGCTGCATAATCTACTCCCCCAAGCCCCTATCCCCAGGTGACAGAATCCGACAAGAAGTCGACTGGAAGCGAAGATGGGATCACATGCAGCAGCATACCGGCCAACACCTCCTCTCCGCTGTGATGCACAACCGCCATGAACTCAAGACTCTTGGTTGGGGCATGGGTGCTGATGAGAGCATGAATTACGTTGACTTGCAGCGGAAGCCAACGGAAGAAGAGATGCAGGCTATTCAGAATGAGTGTGCAGAGTTGATCCGTGAGAATCTGCCGATTCGGGTTGAGACGCCTGATGATGCGAAGCATGATAAGCTTCCTGGTGATTATGACAAGTCTGATGGTGTTGTACGCATTATACACATTGGAGACCTTGATACAAATACGTGAGTCTACAAGCCTTTTGGTGAATTCGATTTCTAATTGCTCCAGATGCTGTGGAACTCATCTGTCGCAAACATCTCACATCTCTCTGATCATTCTCGGCTCGACACAATCCGTCCACGGCAAAAACTGCCGCCTATCCTTCATAACCGGCGATCGCGCCATCAAGCTCGCCACATCTTCTGTCAGCGCCATAAGTTCCATCGCAAAGCTCCTCTCCTCCAGCAACGTCCCTAGTGAAGTAGTCTCCCGAACAACAGCTCTATCCGATACAGTCACCGACTTGAAACGCTCTGAGCGAAAGCTCTTACTTGAGGTCGCAAAGTTTGAAAGCGAGCAGGCTATTAGGGTCGTTGTGCAGAATAAAATGAATGCGTATATTCATCGGTATGATGGGAATACGGATTTTATCAACAAGATTGTCGGAGAGACGAGGGATGTTTTGCAGGGGACGGGGTTCGTGGTTGTCATTGCGATTGGGGAGCCAAAGGGCAGTGGACCGGTTGTCATTGTTGGTGACCAAGTTGCTATTGATGCTATGGCGCAGAAGGTCAAGGTAGTCATCAAGGATATCAAGGGCGGAGGTGCGGGAGGTAAATGGCAAGGAAAGGTGAAGGAGTGGACGAATGCGCAACTTCTGGCGCTCAAGGAGGTAGTCGAGTCATGAGACTCTCTACAGAATCTATCCTCTAGATCTATGGTTCTCTATGCATCTCATCCTAAGTAAACAAGTTGACCAATCTTTATCCCTTCTCGCCAACTAGATCAGCTCCAACGGTTTCGGTCCAACAACCCGGTTCAGCCGATACCCCCGTCGCTTCGGCTTCGCCTGCGTCATCTCAAACGCCTTTCGAATATGCCCAGCATCAACAGCAGGTCGCTGCGGGTTCGACATGAGGAACAGGCCCTGTCTTCTAGCCAAAATGGCCGTGGCCGCCTCATTGTCCTTTCCGCCCTGAGTCGTGATCTCCTGTGCCTGGATTGACAACGCCATGTCGGTCAGGCGCTTAACCATTTCCACGGCGATAGAGCCCAGAATTTCAATGGCGTCGTCCTTTTTTCTGAGGTCAGCTACATCGCCGATGCGAGCCCACTCGCGGAATCTGGCTTCTTTGGCGCGGTGGAAGGAGGCCTTGCGGAAGGAGCACCATTTGTTGTACTCTTCTCCGGACATCTTGCTGGTGACCTCGTCGGCCCAGACAAGTCGCTCGCGGGTTTGTTCGCTGATCTGGACGGCATCAGCGTCTCCGCCAGGTGGCCGAACGGCGAACATGAACTCTTCGTCCCAGGGCATGAGAGCAGCGGAAGCCTCTGTTGTCTTCTTGGTGGTGTCTTCAGCGGCGTTATCGGTGTCGGAGAAACTATCTTCGGCATCGTTCTCGGGCTTGTCCTTGTCATTTGTTGTTTTTCTTGCTTCCCCGCGAAGTTTCTTCCAGCGGATGACATTCTGGAGACGAGTCATCCGGGCGGTGTCGTGGCGGACCTGGAACAGGATATCCTTGACTGCGATGAACTTGTCACCGCGTCGGGCGGAGAGCTCTTTGGCCTTGTTCAGCTGTGAATATGTTAGCTTTGATGTCTCAGGAAAGAAAGGAGTTAGGATGCTTACCAGGTGAATGATTTGATCTCGCACAAGCTGCTCGACGAGGGCGGCGGTTTCATTGGCGATTTTTTGCGTCTCACCAGCGACGAACATCATCTATTACTGTTAGCGAAGAGACGGTAATAGAATGGACTTAGATCTAACCTGCTGGATTTCATTGGTGAACTTGGGGGGTTCAAATGGTGCCATGATGGCCGGCGCACTCGAAGTAGTGCTTCGACGTTGTGAGGTTGAGGAGGAGATGACACAAGAACTTATGTCGGTATCCTTGGGTAGGAAAAGAAGTCCTATTTTTCTTCGCAGGACTTCGATTTATCACTTTTTAGAACGCGTCTCAGTTCATGGCGTCCCTTTGTGATTCATAGTGGAAGATCGAAGTCACGAGGGTTGGTAGGGAGCTCTGACCATTCGTTCAAACAAAGAGGCAGCACTGCTAGACGCAGTCAGAAGAAGAACAGATGCTGAATCTCTTTATTTTCCCGAGTATTCTTTGTCAGTGCCATTGCTACAAGTCACAGCCAACCCATTGTCCTCGAAACAATTGAACATCAACGAGAATTGAGGAACATGGTCATTTGACATTTACCGTAATGCTATGAACATGGTTGCGTCTTCCCGTCAAAGGCTGCTTCATCCCACTGATAGACGTGGCCCGAGCAATTAGTTTCTCTACTCCAGGTTCAAGCTCCACAGCCGCCGTGAACCTTTGCCAGGCCTGATCTTCTTTGTTATCTACCTTTCCTCGAATCCAGCTCTGTCCTTCATCTTTACTGATTTCTACCAGCGCTACGCCATCATGGCTCCAAGCCCAGCCTTCAACCCATACCAGTCCTGCAGAGATGACTTCTGAGTCCGCGGGTTTTGTCATCATCGAGTTCACTTCAACCTCCCATACTGGCCGCATCCTCACTCCCTCGGGATCTGTTGGATCCTTCTCGTTGTAAAGAACAGCAGCGAACGGTCCCGGTGCGCGAGTCTTCTGCAGTGAAAGCCTACAGAGCCACTTTGTTGAGTTTGTTCCAAACCAACCAGGGACAACAAGTCTCACCGGCCCGCCTCGTTCTTTACTGAGTGGCTCGCCGTTGATCTTCCATGCGAGAAGGACTTCTGGTCGTTGCGCTTTGGCTACTGGTAAGTCCTTCTGGTAGCGGTCTGCTTTGTAGTCAAAGAACTTTCCATGATCCAGACCTTCTGACCAAACAAAGCGTGCTTCAGGAAGTGGCTCCGCAAGAGCCAGGATAGTCGACAGTCGAACACCAGTCCATACCACGTTACCAATGCGCCAAGGATTACTCTTTGGCGGTTTCAGAGGACTTCCATAGCATTCGTGAAAGGACGTGACAGAAGTCCGAGGCAACGCCTTAAGTTGTGCCAGGGAGAGGGCGAATGGTTTCCGAACTAAGCCGTCGACTACTACTATCCACTTTGCAATATCGACTACAGCAGCGCCCATGTGTATCGTTTGAAAAAGCTGGTCATCCGGTGTGATAAAGGATGAAAAGTGGTGAGCTGTCGGAGGAGGGCGCAAGACGAAACCTTCGGGATCAATGGATGTACAAGCCTCTCTCTCAGCACCAGCTGTTGGTACTTTGGAGGCAACGTGGTCCATGGTATCCAAGGCTATTGAATCCATTGTCTCAGTACATCGAGAATGGGAGGTGGTTAAAGTGGTGGCTGAACGATGTAATCCAAGAGTGACTCGTCTCTCGGGTTCTCATCCGCGCTCCACAACGCTCCAACTACCGAGCTTCAGCAAACCCCATGTTCTTAGATCTCAATTCCAGCCCCGAACTCTAACAACAATCATCACGTGCAGCAATGCCTGATTCGGTCTGGTGGTCTAGTGGTATGATTCTCGCTTAGGGTAAACCCTATAGCTCAGCTTGCGAGAGGTCCCGGGTTCAATCCCCGGCCAGACCCTTCCTTTTGCTCTTCAGACCTCTGTGATGTCTTCAAGCTATTCCTTTTTAATCCTGGATGAGGTTGGAACGTTGGGATGTGAGTCGGTTGTGAACTCTGCGGTGCTTGCACCTGGTTCGTTTGAGAGGAAGATAAGATAAGCATTCACGAACACTACCCTGGACATGCCATTAACGTGGTTGATCATCGTTTGTACTCTGTAGATATCCCGAATATGTGAAACTCTTTCTGGAACCTACTTGGATTTCTTCTATTTCACCTCTTCTGTTCTCTTGTCTTATGTCTGAGGATTGTGCACTGCCAAGTAGTGGAAAACGCCCGACACACTGTTCCAATTTGGGAGCTATCATCAGGTGCCTATAGACCATACACAAGGATACGCAATATTGCGGATTGATTGCCCACGGTTTAGCAGATATAACTTTTCATCGATAGATACTTAGACGCACTCCAGAGCGATCTTTCTGGTCCAATCCTTTCCATTCTGGCTCTGGCTATGCATTAAAACATAGCAACCATCTCCCCCCGAAATCAACTGTCACCCAATTCGGCCTCACTTCTCAACCAATCAGAGCCACGCCCGGTTAGCTCAATCGGTAGAGCGTGAGACTCTTATGAGTACGCGATCTCAAGGTTGCGGGTTCGACCCCCGCATCGGGCTGTTCCTATAAACGATTGCGAGCAATAGCGAGGCATCTTTTTTTTTGCATTTATCTTCTACTCTCCCGGTACGTCGACACCTGAAACCGACTTGCAAATCTCGAGCAGTTCTTCCTGCTTGCCTACATTGTCCGCTCCAGGATGAGGTCTGCTTTCTCCACTCGTTGTAACGAACGCACCAGATGTCACCTTTGCCAGAGATCCTTCACCAGCGACCCAGCTTGCCAATGCTTTTGCTGGCTCGCTCAACTGAACCGGTGCTGAGTTTCCTCCCATTTTGGTCTTTACCCATCCAGGATGCATGCTGAGGACTTGGATATCGGTCCAACGTCGTGCAAAGGCCTTTGCGAGCATTGTGTCGTGCAGCTTGGTGTTGCCGTAAGAGTGTGACTGGGTAGCGTTCTTCAGAGTCTCATCACCGCTATAGTGACTATCCGAACTCATGAATAGAAGTCTGCTCTTAGGCTTATCCATGAGACATGTGAGGATGTAGGGCGCGAGGCTGTTGACTGCGAATACAGCCGAGATCTTGTCCGAAGTGATTTCCCTTGATGCTGTCGAGCCATAGCCAATACCTGCGTTGTGGACGACGACATCAAATGGCCCGGCGTTATTTGCATCTTTGGCAAGCTTCTTGGTCTCTTCAATTGACGATAAGTTGCCGACTAGAACGGCTGCGGCGTTGGGGATGGCGGCTTTGGCTGAAGCGGCACGATCGGCGTTACGGGCATGGAGAACGACTTGGTGGCCTTGCTCGGCGAGGAGCTTTGCGGCAGCTTGACCGATGCCGTCGGTAGACCCTGTGATGAATACGCGAACCATGTTGTTGATCTTGATGGGATTCTGAAGTCAGGACGTGATGAGTTGCGAGAAGTCTGAACCTGGAGCCGTTTCGTTTCACCGCCGAAGCATGATATCATAAAACTTGAAGCTGGTTACGTCATCAATCCCAGTATGCATCATTGACGCAAATTCTACGTGATAAGTAAAGAAATGTAGTTGTAGAAAAGCCGAAACAACTTCGCAAATACTAATAAAACCATAACTTATTTAAGTATCTTCCGTGAGGTTGCAACGAAATGAATGTCCTGGTTTGTAAAGTCTCGTGCTCTGGAAAACGCGGGGCGGAACGAGTAAACCATAGCGCTGTTGCATGGGTAATGGCGATGGACTTCTCGGTCATTCAGCCAAAACCAGGATCTTCAGTACATCGGAATGTCCTTCGGTTCGGATTTGAAGGAGTTCCGCTTCGACCAAAATTGAAAATAAAGCTGCCCGTAACCTGCACCCTCGGCCACGGACGCCGAGACCGAAATGCGGAGGTTACATAGCTTCTTTTCTCCAGAGGATCTTCATGAACACCTACCATAATGAGGAATTGACTAGACCGTCATGATCTTGTTGTCGGTTTATCAGTTTACCGAAGTACCCCTCTTGTAATTCGCCGACGTGATGTATAAATATGTTGTGGTGCCTGATGAGGCCATCCAAAAACCGGAATGATCCGGCCCAGCCACTTCGCACACGATGGTTTCGTCAGTGGGTAAGAACCTCTTGTGTCTGGTGCCACTCGCTGTGTCTCCGGTGGCAGCAACGGAGCATTCAAAATGTTCAACCAAAAGCCTACTAATTCCTAACGGGACAATCGCCTCAGTCCAGCACCATCTTGCCGGCGATGTCATTCCCCTTCCCAACACAGTAGCATCTTGCGGAGGCCCAAACTTCAAAGCCAATATTACAGCAGACCTCTGCAGAATTGTCGTCAACGTATCAACAAGCGACTCCAGCTCAGTCCGCATCGAGGCGTGGCTTCCAGATGCTTGGAACAAACGTCTGCTAGCCACAGGAACAGGCGGTATCGGAGGATGCATCGACTTTCCCTCAGTCCAGAATGGAGCTCAATTGGGCTTCGCAAGCTTTGGCACGAACACGGGACACGACGGCGAGCAAGGCTTCGACTTCTTCCTCAACCAACCAGAGGTCATCAATGACTTTGGACATCGAGGGATTCACGTTGAAGCTCAGGTTGCTAAGCAGATCATAGAGCAATATTACGGAAAGAAGGCTTCAAAGAGCTATTACCAAGGCTGCAGCACAGGCGGACGTCAAGGCTTACAGAATGCCCAGCTCTACCCCAATGACTTTGATGGAATTCTCGCTGGAGCTCCAGGCATCGACTGGCTCCACATTGTGGCGTCAAAAGGCATACTAGCTCGACGGATTGGATGGCCGGACCTGAAGTCTGATGGATATGTTCGACCAGAACAGTGGAGAGCGATTGTGGCAAAACAGATTGAGCTGCTTGATCCTCTGGATGGTGTTGAGGATGGCATCATTGACAACCCTGCTGCACATGCCTTCGATCCGGCGACCATGGCCTGTGGCACCGGACTACTCAACAATTCGCTATGTCTCAAGCCCCAGCAAGTTGCGTCTGTGAGAGCTGCATACGAACCTCTGGCGGACTCAGAAGGCAACATCGTATACCCAGGTTTTGCATTGGGCGCTGATACAAGCGTCTTCTCCGCCAACCAGGTCAACGGCACCGCTGAGTTGAACTACAAAGTCTTACAGGTACCGACGGAATCCATGGGTGTAGAATAAGAACTAACAAGGGCTCTCAGGACTTCTGGCGTGGTGCTGTATACAATGACTCAACTTGGACACCTCACAACTTCACCGTCAAAGACATGAATTTTGCCGTCAAACTTAACCCAGGGGGCGTCAATGCTGCTGAGGGCGATCTTAAGAAGTTCTATGCCAAAGGAGGAAAGATCATTTCCTACCATGGTCAAGCTGACCAAACCATCACGCCCAAATTGCCAGCTGAGTACTACGCCAAGGTTCAAGCCAGCCTAAATGCCACGATAGACGATATGCACTCCTTCTATCGCCTGTTCTTTGTTCCAGGGATGTATCACTGCTCAGGAGGTCCTGGTGCATTCGATATCGGCCAGGTATATCCGTTGAAGAAGGATAGACTGACGGCTAGAGAGAATGTGTTGCTGGCTCTGACGAGGTGGGTTGAGGAGGATAAAGAGCCCGAGACTATGATTGGCGCCAAGTTTGGCAGCAGCGAGGCTCCGGGTAAAGCTACAGCGCAACGAAGTAAGTTTTCCCAGAGGCCTCTTTGACGCAAATGAGCTAACAGTTTCCAGAGTATTGCCCGTACCCATATGAGAGCAAATGGGATGGATCTGGAAACACCACCAAGGCCGATAGTTGGCGCTGCAAGCTTCCTGGAGCATAACTGCCATGCTAGGATGAAGAATGAACTTTGTGTTCATTACTGAAAGTGAACCAGGTCTTTCGATTTCTTCTTATCCTGTATTCGTATCTGTATCTTATAGCTTGCTCTTGTAGCTTACAGGCTGGGAGTGTATAAGACTCTTATCAATATCATCGACCTTGTTCAGCCCCGTGACATTCATCAGGATATCCAGATCTGCTAAAAGCCCCTTCAACACGTGCCTCACTCCATGCTCGCCCATGATACTAAGTCCCCAGATCCAAAGTCTACCGACAAAGACAAACTTGGCACCCAGAGCGAGAGCCTTGACGATATCAGCAGCTCCTCTGACACCGCTATCAAATGTCACAACAATACGATCGCCAACCTTGTTAGCGATCTGCTCCAAAGCATCGAGACTTCCAATCGCCCCGTCAACCTGCCTACCAGCGTGATTACTGACGACGACACCTTCAAAACCAAGATCAGCTGCCTTTTCAGCATCATCGACGCGCTGAATGCCCTTGATTAAGAACGGCTTTCCGCCGCTTATCTCCTGCCACTTCTCTCGTGCCCAGGCAGCCTTTTCCCAAGACCATGCACGGCCATGCCAGACATTGTCGATCCAGAGTGCTCCCGCCTCTGCAGGTTGCTTCTTTGGATCGATGCCATGTTCGGCCAAACGCTTCTGGAATACGGGATCTGAAAGACCCAAGTCGGCGCCAATGCCACGGTAGAAAGCGTAGTTGGACGTTGCAACGTCGTCATGTCGCCACCCAAGTTGCCAAGTGTCTGTTGTTAGGATACATGCCGAAAACCCGGATTCATGAGCTCGTTTGAGTAATGACAGGGTTAGCTCGTCATCATGAGGCATATAGAGCTGGAAGAAGCGGGGACCCTCAGGGATGCGATGACTCTCTTCGCTATTCTGTGCAATCTTCCGACCAGTATCATTTGCCTCTGCGACATCTTCAATCGGACAGGAGCCCGCAGTCGACAGACTGTAAGGAATGCCAAGCTCACCGGCGACTTTAGCAACAGGAAGCTCGCCTTGCGGATGATAGATCTTGTTGATGCCAATTGGTGCAATTCCAAACGGCGCAGAAACCTCATGACCAAAGATAGTCGTTCTGATAGATCGCTCATTGGTGTCTACAAGCTGACGAGGGACGATCTTGTGTCGGAAGAAGGCCTGGCGGTTTGCAAGATGTGTATCTGACAGGCCTGCGTTGGACGAAGCGTAGAGCCAGCCATTTTCAGTGAGCTTCTTCTTTGCGAGCTCTTCAAGTTTATCAGGATCTAGCAATGTCAATTCACTAGTATCAGAAAATGATTGGGACGATCATACGCGTGTTAAATGGTGGAACTTCTCCGTCATTGAGTTTCCAAAAGTTCTCGCGCTGGTATAAGCCCCATGGAGGGGTGTCGCGCTTCTTGAGGTGAGGCGATCTGGGATCCGACATTTTTAATCTTTGTGAAATTCTGGGAAGAAATTATGCAAGGACTCTATGCTTCGCGGTGCGGTTCTTAGAGACCGAGACTGTGTCCACTTATACACCCCCCTGATAGTCCATATTCATGACGTAGTCTACCAGACTTCCGAATACCCGATCCAAGAACAATAATGACGAACAAGTGATTGTCTGGAGCAAGATACCCACAGTTACTAATCATGGTGAAGTCTATGCGCTAAGATTAGCTGATTGTTGCCAAACAAAGCGACTATCACGCCTATTACATACTTATTGTTGCTAATATGTTGGTTGCATCGGTTGCATCGGCTTCATCGGGAAGTTTAACCGCTCACTGAGCACATACATATTCGCCCGCGAGGGCCGAAATAGTCGCATACTCCAATCAATGCAGCGAGAATAATTGAGATACTGAATTTTGTCTGAGAGAGGCTCGTTAAGTTCCTTGTGAAAGATATCTTAGAGCTAATGATTCCCGTGGCCTAAGTCGCTACCGCTCGCCAACGCAAAAGCTTTGTTCAAGTCCTTTTATTCAACGTTACTTATCCTATGCAGCCCGTTGCGTTCATTTGTTTCATCATTAAAGTTAGAATTAACCTTCATTGATTCTCAAATTATCAAAGATCGCTATCAAGGCTCACTAGCTTAAAAGACTGCCGTGATATCCGTGTCCCGCCACGTTATCGCGCATAAATCTGCCTACTCTAATCAGCAGTGGGTGTTCGCTGGTCACAATTTGGTCAATAGGAGGCGAGCAGCTGAACCCTTCAAGATATCAGCAGGCGTCTACTTGCGCTTCATCATTGGACTTTGAGCAGGGTGGCTTGAAATGCTGCTTCTGAGTAGTCAACCATGCTGCATGGTGATTGTCGAAAGATCTAAAATGATTGGATGGCGGTGTCTAGCGCTGTCGATAGCCTCACAAGGCGTTCCTGCACTGGCGTTTTGAAGGCAGGGGTCATGCCGCTCTCATTTGGAGCTACGGAGCTGCGGGCTCAATGGTTTGAGTTTGTCGTCGGTAATAGAAAGAGTAATGACATGCGCTATATAAAACCCTGCTGCGGGCTCGTGATAGCTTCATTCCTCACAGACCGGCTCCGTTCTCAAATTTAGCTGTCCCTTCAACGCCGCTGCAAAGATGACCAAGAACCAGATCTTGTTCTCAGTCGATAACCAAACGCCGTTCACTCTAGTCCCGAACCCAACAACATTCAGTGACTGGGGCGACTTTGCCGCAGGCCCGACAACAGTAAGCTATCCACCAGATAGCGCCGTGCACCCGTGCTAAAAGACGTCTAGGTCAAACCTTTCCAGAAAGGAGACGGTGGCCACGTAATGTCTTCGCAATCACCGTTCGTTGGCTCTGCAGGAATAGTCGGATATTCACTCACCAGCAAGAATGGAGCCACTGTCTACATCCGCCTCCTTGCAAGTAACCCGTACCTAAGCGTTCGTGACAACTGGGCGTGCGTCTCGTTATCTTCCATCGACGGGAGCATCAATCAGGACACTTACAATCACCATTGTTATAACGAACCTCGTCATGCCAGTATGCCATTCGAAGAGAGGACCCTCAATGTGAGTATCCACTGGCGTTCTCTTGACGGAATACTGATTTTGAGGTAGCTTACTTCGAATGTTGGTCATGCAGATGCGGCGACGGCCACGTTTGTTTTGACTTACGTGTAAGTAGCTATTCTAATACTCTCTCATCACTCTCGAAGTTCCACTATATTGGGTAGTGCTAAGGTTTTTTATAGGGTCCCGGACTTATACCAGTCCTCGTTTATCAACCAAGGCTAACATGTGGTCTATCACAAAGACTAAATCTGCAAACTTAACAGTCCTCTACAGGAATCACGAGAATAATGGCATGGTGGAGAAATCGAATCAATCAAGTCTTTAATATCATAAACTAGGTTCATGTTTAATGTAACGTGGTGACACTCTTCTAATGATGAAGGTATGACAATCCCAATGATAGTTGATGGGTTTTCCATGTTTTGTAAATGCGCCAGGCCTGCCAAAACTCCAAATCATGTTCAGTGTGCAATAACCTTGGCCAGGCTCTGAACGACATATGCAGAATGCCCTTAGGGAAAAGCTGCATTCCCCCGATCTCTCTCGTTCAGAGGGCTGGTAAGGTGACCACAAACTGAACAACACAAGGAAAGATTGTGAGATTGGGGGATTATTCAAGAAGAAAGACCACTACTTCATGGCATTCAAGCCACCAGCAGAGATCGGTGGAACCTTATCTCCTGCCTGCTCCTTCTCGTCGATCAGTTCACCGAGTGGCTTCTTACCCATGGAAGTATCAGCCTGAGAGCTAAGCTTTCCTCGATTGGGAGCCTCGCGAGGGACGAATTGCTGATAGTCAGAAGACAAGTCTGTTCTGTTCTGGAGAGAGTAGTTGGTCTCGTCAATAGAAGGCGTCTTCCCGGTGGAGGCTTGATCGTAAGAAGGCAGGCTCCCAGTGGCACCATTAGAAAAGCGTGGGGTGTTCTCCTTGGACTTGCCGAGAGCGGGTTGGGTGTTGGAGGGGAAGTCGTCAGTGGTGCCGTGGGAGAAGGTAGAGGGAGTGTCCTTGGACTGGCTAGAAGAGCTATCGAAGCTACTCTGGGAGTGGTCCTTGGATTGATTGGGATCCGCGTGAACAGTTTTGATTGGTGATTGGTCAAAGCCGCCTGAAGTACCACGAGAGCCCATGGAGGCGAGATGCTTAGACTGCTCAAATGACTTGTCAGAATCATCGTGAGGGAACTTGGAGGAAATGTCTCTAGCCTGAGTAGGTCCAGGAGAACTGTGAGGGACAGTAGAGGTAACGTCCGAACGACTTTCAGTCTGCTTTGAACCAGGAACCATGTTGACAGCACGTCGTCTCAAGTCTCCTGCAGTATTTTGAGCCATGGAGGAAATGTTAGCCATCGTGCCCTTTGTGTCTTGGGCGAGAGAGCTGGCTTGGTCAACGGCTGTATTGCTGATCTCTTGGGCACGAGCCATGCCGTCACGGGCAATGCCTCTGCCTTGCGGAGAAGTGAGGAGAGGAATGATATAGATGGTGGTTAGACCGAGGATGGCGATACCGAAAGGAGACATGAACTGAATCAGGAAGTAGAGAGAACCGGTGAAAGCGAAAGCACCAAATGTCTTCTCTAGGTCTTCGGCAAAGATGATCCTCTGAGTCTGGACGGCAGCATATTGAATGAAATCGTGGATATCTTTGAGCGTAGCGTTGAGAGTTGATTCCGGAACGGTCTTGTACTGTCTGGGTCGCATGCGAGAGACGAAGTTATTAGGGCCGAAGGAACGACCAGCGAACTCGGCCATGGACATCACTACAAGCAATTGTTAGTATCAATGGTACCGAAAAGTGAGGATAGACTGTACCTCCAAGGCCAATTGCCATGGTTTTAAGAGCCAGCTGGGTGAGATGCATATGATGAACTGCGAGCATGAAGCCGAGGGCAGCAAAGTAGGATCCGGCAGTTCGTACGGGATCCTCCCACTAGACAGTGTCAGTCACCAGCCATGACAACAGGCTGAAGAGAAACATACACTGATGTACTTGTAGAGACTATCCTGTTGAGCTGTGGCACCAGAGTCAGAAACATGACTCCGGTTTCATGACAGGCATTTTCTTACCAATTATTTCCTTCAATGGTCCAGACTCTCGGCGTTCGACATTGCTCTCCGATCGTGGGGCATCTTCAGCCAGGACGGGCTGGAAATTGTTTTGCAGTCCACTCATAATGATTAACGGATAGCTAATTCCTATAATTTTAATACGACTAGATTCAATCGATGAATGATAAGATTGCAGGAACACAAGCCACCCATCGAGCCAGCACCGCCCTTTATCTCTGCAGCTCCTCACAAGAATTTCGGGGCTGAACTCTAGTGCGTCATGGTTGATGCGATCATGATGATTTCTCCGCGTCGTGACATCAGGCCTGTCCCAGCCACCAGCCTACTTCTGGCCTAGACCTTATCCACCAATGTCTCGGTTTGCAAGCTGCTGAGCCAGCACAAACAACACCCACGTCATTTCCATCGTCACCGATTCAGATCATCGAGATCAAGATGAGGTATTGTTTATATGCATAGTGAAAGGCTAAGACGGGCGCTGAGAGAAAAGCAGGATTGAAGAGGAATTTTAAATTCGTGGAGTCCAAGGCTTGGAACTTGGCATTGGCAAGGTTTGGACTAATGTCGGGGATTGACATCACGGTGGCCTGGAACGGAGAAAAGGCACACGACAGAAATGTGTTCAATCGACGATGCAGATGAGCTCATTCCTTTGATATAGCCATTATATGTCGTTTTTATCCGCATCTAGAGCTCCCCATTGTGGCTGGTATCAAACCTGCTTCTCAATTGAAACCGGCTTGAAGATCGATTGGGCATTATTATCGAAACACGGCTCCAATTCCTCCAACAAACCTTCCTCGATGATAGTCGGAGCCCCTTCCCCGCTCCCGTCCCCGCTTGTCGATCTATAGAACTAGCACCACCTATATTCCGAAGCGCTTTGCCATTGCTTTCCAACGTGATGAGGGCTGGACATCAATTAGGCGCCAGTTGTCGCTCTTGGCCAACCTTGATGTACTCTCAACACAAAAGACGGAGGCTGTTGTTGTTGTGAGGTGATACAAATGAGCCTGTCTTCATTACTGCTCAGGGTTGACCATTGACGTCTGCCGCCATACCATATTGATCTCCGTCACTGTTAAAATTACAATGCCGGCAGAGACTTCTCATTTACCTTATTCCTCTTGTGTAAGTTACACGTTATGCTATGCATGATGTGTGATTCCAATAGAATTTTCTAATTTCTCCTATTTGCCTTGAGCTTGAACACCTTCGCTCGTGACTCAAGCGTTCGTATCATAGATACATTAACCGAGGCGATTAATCATCTCCAAGAGCTTGATGAATAATCTACCGTACTGCCTACCTTTCACTGGTTATCCAAGACCTTTCCCAACTCTAAAGAATATGACAGCAATGCTCCTTCTTCTCAGGCTTCCAAGTCCATCCCGGCACGAGTTCCCAGTTCTCAAACAACTTTTCCTGCTCCATCTTGATCGTAAGACCAGTCATGACAACGTCTTTGTCTTTGCAATCTGTCCGTACAGTCACTAGAAGCCTGTTAGCGATGATATTAACCTCACACTCGTTACCACATGCTGCCTGGAGCAGGTCAGCGTCACGCAGGATGTCAGGTGAGTGACGCGGCTTGCGCGCGAAAGTGGCCTGTAAAATCATTTCAGTCATTTTGAAGTAAGCTTGGAAACCCGTACTGTTAGTATAACTTGGGATTTGAGGAAACGAGTCAAGAGGCGTTAAGAAGCGGGATAGTTTAAGCTAGAAAAACGCTCAAACGTGGCAAACAATACATAATAAATAGCAGAAACACTATGCTATAAATCCCTGTCTGTTTTCTTTCACATTCTGCTGTTCATATTGCTTATTCGTAATTATGTCATGAACATTCCACTTTGTAACTCGTGGAACAATAGATCCAGAACAAATCTTGATAGGCTGTTGTTCTCCATATTCAAGGATCTGTTCACAGCGGTACGTAGTTGTTTCCTACTTGCTTCTACTAATTGAGTTCTTTGAACAGACTCTTCTACATATACAGGATTCTTCGGTCATATAGGACTTTCCACTCCATCCATCAGCTCAGCCGATGTTCGGCGTAATACCAAAGGAACAACGCCCTGCCTTCAAGCGCTGAGGGTTTCGGTTTTCCCATGCTTACGAAAAACCGTTACTCCAGAAACCTCCCACTCATTAAACATCTGCAGTCTATAGAACGTTGGCCACATCTCAGCCTTCATCACCTGCGCGTCGTCGTTTTCCTTCTCATAAGTAAACCTGATAGTCTTAGTTACGTGGTCGGCGCACGGTCTCATGTAAGGGCTAGTGCACTCATTGATCATCGTCTCGAGGGTTGGACTTGTCCAGAATGTTAAGTCGCCTTTTTGCTTGAAGACAACAATCATTTTGGTATAAGAGATTTTAGTCATGGTTGGGTGGACAATAAGCGATATATATCTTATAGTTCAATTTCCAGTAGACGTTTGTTTAATTTTGAAGGTAAATTCGCGCCTGTACTTAAGATGGAGGCTTTATATACCCTATGTCAGTCCGTGATGCAGGACTGGTGGATCTCTATGAAGATTCATAATCCCAATTCGAAGAGGTTGCCCGTAGCCTTCATAAAGCCATTCATTGAATAACAGTAAGATGAATCACTGTCAGAGCATCAGTGCCATAATCGCCCCTCTTCCCAATCATACCACATCATGTAAGTTACACTTGTGAAAAAGAATTATAAAAAGATCATCTGTTCATAGTTGAGAGCTGAATCATTGATGGCTGTAAACGGCGACTCACTAGTTCTTCCAGTTACACCAGTGGTATCGTTGAAAGTGATTAACAAATCAACAGTCTCTAGGTATATATCCGGTGTGTTGCGGGTATTAAACATTATATTCCACCAGGCGGAGTTCAAGACAGTCGTGTAATGGGTCGGAATTCCGTATCAGCGTTCATGACCCCACAACGCAACCTTTAATAGATGTCACCGATTGGGCTTGCACTACGTAGCTACACAATGGGCTACCTGCTTATAGATGAGTTTCCGGCTCTATTCGGAAGGAATAAGAGGATGCGTTATGGGTTTTGTAAGCAGTAGACTAACGTTGGCTCCTGGCGTCAGCGCTAGGAAGAAAAGCGACGAGGGAGAGGATCCCACGCGCTGATCTTTACCTTGTCAGGATAAATACACCGTCGCAGCCAATCGCCAGCTTCATAAGGGAATCCTTATAAGCATGCTCGGAGAAGTATATATAACCGTCGAACCGTCAGACAGAGCGTGGTATCTGTCTCGCTTCGATTGAGGAGAATATCTTTACGGAACATACTTCAAGACCCGTGGGAAATCGTTGAGTATAAACCTATCCACAATGAACTCGCCCACCGCAACTATCAACGGTGTCACGATCGTATGATGGAGTTATTGCCTTTATATTTCGCCCTCAAGCTAACTGGTAGCAGCGAAACCATGCTCAGCCCTACGAAGCCATCTCAGCTCAGCGACCTGAGTTATCGCAAGCCGGTCGAACCGTCCTCGTCTGCGGCGGTTCTACTGGAATCGGCCACGCAATTGCACGAAACTATTGTATCGCAGGTGCATCGAACGTCATCATCTTAGGTCGACGTAGCGATGTTGCCGAACAGGCCGCTTCCAAGCTGAATGAGGCTCACCCCAGCACTAAGGTGACTTCACGTACCTGCGACCTGTTCAATAGAGACCAGGCAAAGCAGCTTTGGGATGATTTGGAAAAGGAAAAGACTTTAGTCGACGTTCTCATCGTCAATGCCGTTGGCCAGCCAGAGCTTAAGCCAATTCTAGAGCAAGGCGCGGATAGGCTCTGGCAGGACTTTGAGAACAATGTCCATGCTCCTTTATATCTCGTTGAGAGATTCAATAAACAGCCCGGACATACGAAGCAAAAAGTCAAGCTACCAAAACTCACTAAAAGAAGACTTCGCTGACCTGTAGATCTAGTTCGTTATCTCGGTGTCGACTCAAGATATCCATCGCTGGGACAGCGCTCCTCAGATGCCTGGATACCAACTGACTAAGAACTCTTTCGCCACTGTCATGCAGCAGATCGCTCGTGATACACCAGAGTCCAACATGCGCATCATGTCATTCCATCCATCGATTGTGTTTACAGAAGCAGCGAAGAAGGCTGGATATACCGAAGACACTCTGCCTTGGACAGATGGTACGTTGAGCCATCGCACTTTTGTTCAGTACCCGTAGCTGACGCAACTCAGAGAAAATTCCTGGTGGCTTCGCTGTATGGGCTGCGTCTCCAGAGGCGCAGTTCCTCCACGGTCGTTTCGTCTGGTCTACATGGGACGTAAATGACCTAGCATCTGGAGAGCTCAGGAGCCAGATTGACTCGGATCCATGGCTGCTTAAGGTTGGGGTTAAAGGCCTGTAAGAGCTATATAAGGCCACTGTAGGCTTGATCATTGGTTCTTTTATGTTAGGCTATGGTTCTGTGCGTGCCTGCGTCCCTGAAAATGTGTACCAGTATCAAAGACACATCAACCTTGTGGGGTTACTCTACAGCATACACGGGCCAAATAATCATGAAGTTTCATTTAATATCGTGTTCAAGGAAGCATTATGCTCTGATTATTAACTGATACAGGCCCTCACTATATGTGGATGCGAGGGTCGCAAGCGTGTTAACAAGACAAGGATAAAATAACTATGTGAGTCAGATAGTTCTGATCCTCAATCTCAATGTTGCATTTGATTGGAAACTAAAGAGTTATTACATCTATTAAGGATTAAATGCTGTATACGGACTCCATGCGTTTTGTGATCGTCGACATAATAAATACCCAGTTTAATACCTCTTTATCGCGAGTTAAAACCTCCACTTGATCTCACAGAAGAAATTGTTCATGTGCCGCCATATGCTCATCCACGACAAAAGTTCGATAGTAATACCAACCGTCAAAAACACCCATCATCTTAAGGACTCGCCAATGTTGCTCCTTCGAAGTTCTCGGGGATGTCATAGGCGAACTAACAGTGTAGTAAAGGGTGAATGAGAGCAACCCGGTTATGGGTTCATATACTTGCTGGCAAAGCTGTGTGCCACAAGCCTTAACAAAAACATCCTGTTTCGGCAACTTGGACTCTGTATGATATGGCATGAAGTGGACTTCCAATTAAATCAGGCACGGTGCTGGGGCCAGCATTATGAGTGTGTATTTCTTTGTGCAAGGATGAAGAAGATTATGCTTGGGGGGGGGTTGTGTTCGTGTAGATTTGAACGAACTACTATTAAACCCTTGCCGATTTACCCAGCGTCTGTGGAACGCGGTGTACTTATATAGGCGCAATCAGAAGTATTGTTCGTTGAAAGAATGCCTATCTCTTATTATTGGTCCAAAGAGTGTGATTGAACTCGTGAGAGATTGATAGTGAATACCAACTGTTAAAGTTGACTGTACGCTTTCCCGACTAGTATGTTTCAAAGAGCCTAAAGACTGTTCAGGGGAAGCTTCACTCACTCAAAAGAACTATAGATGCTGATTCATAGATGTTCAGATGGGAATTAAAGCTAGAGCTAGATCGACTTAGATCCTTGACTACTGAAAATTGGAGTGAAGGGCTTACAGGCTCAGTGCCAGGCACTCAAGTGGCTGCGTCCATCCATCATCTGTGTTAGGTCACATTTCTGTACCTACTTCGCAGCTGTCAAGATATGCACCATTACAAAAGAAACATAAACTGACCGGGCTCAATCTAAATGACAGTTGGGGTAATCTGTCGTAGTAGAATCTGACCCAGTTGGTATACAAGGAGCACTTTAACTATCAAATGCTCTATGAGACGATTCCTCCTGACTTATGTATTCATTCATCCTCTTTCGACATGGCATCATGTCAGTGAGGTAAAACCATTCACAAAGAAGAAGTCAAAGGATTCATGTCGAGCATCCAATCTTACTAGCAAATCTCGCACCATCTCACATTTTGCACCTCGGGAGGAAGCCAGTATCGGTTTCTTCTATTAATACCTAAATACCTTTTCGCCGATGATATATCCTTATGCCATTACCTGGAAAAGATATGCCCTGGCTTGTTTCTCTACGGCGAATAGGCGTTATTGTTTTATAGAAGAAACTGTTTATGACAAGCCCTTCGATCAGTCTTGGCTATGAGTCGAAGGAATTCCCCGTTGTTGAAGAAGCTGGCCTTACTAAGTTTCGCAAAAACGTGGTCTGTCACCTTTGGAGGGGAATCCTCCTGGGATATGGTGTAGACCTTAAAGCTGTATCTGATTGTCCTGGTTACATAATGGTATTCGCGTTCATAAGTCAGTGCACCACAATCACTGAAGGTGTCAAAATTTGGCAGCGACATGTCGTCGTCTTTGACCTTGAAGTAGGCGTCCATCATTATTCTACCTGGTATTGGTGTAGGTATTGTGTATATGTGTGTTTTTGTGTAAGGGTAGAATATGTGATTTCGAGAGTGAGTTGTGTTATGCCATTTTGTTGACATCTATGGAGTGAAAGGTGCTCATATACCTGCAATGGAGAGTGTCGTTCGTCAAGCGGACGCCTTTCTCTGGCTTCGCTATCGACCTAAGACCAGTGATTCAGCTCGTGATAATAAACAGAGAAGCACCTCATGCCACACTGGACCGTGACACTCCCTAGACTACCATGATTCAAAAGACCTAGAAATTAATCACGGGATAGCTCAGCAACTACACACACCGACAGGTGAATCCCGAACCGCCCATCACAGTTCTAGAGCTAGGACCACCACTGCCACTTCTGTTACTGAACCAACTCAATCAGAGAGTTATATGATCTCTCGGAATGAAGTGCGATGATTGAGATCTTCGATGGCTGGGACGCCAACTGTCATTGGTATGCCACCGGCCTTCCCATCTCAGCCTCAATGGTCCATTATCCGTGGCAACTCTCATCTTGAATCGCCTCTATCCGTGCTTAAGAAGTTAAATCAAAGACTCAACTATACTCTTATCACACATTACTATGATCATCTTAATCCACAGACTCGAACATATGCTGTATATTACTTCAGTTAGGGGAGTTCATGTCTTATTCAATCACTTTCTATGTGTCTGAAACACCCGCGGCCGAGGGGAACAGCTTGTCAAGAAACTCCTTCAAAGTAGGCATTTCATAAACCTTGAGCAGTCGTTCATCCTACAAAGCAATAAAAACCTCTCCATTGCTAAGCATAACGAACACCCCTGAACATCCCACTCGTGGAAAATCTTCTCCTTTGCTAGAAGCTTCCACAATTCGTCCTTCACCTTCCCTGTATTATCGAACAAATCATAAATTTTGAATTCGAGTAACTTGGTGTCTTCATTGTATTGTTGAGCGGACCGCCGTGTGAAGTTATTCTTCTTGAAAATATTGTCCTTTGGAGGTTGAACCTGCACTGTATTTGCCTTAAAATGAACTTCCATCATCTCGAAGATCGTTCCTCCCATTTTGACAGTGGCGATGTAAAAACGGTAGATGATAAACCGAACTGTTGTGGCAGAAATCTTTTGATAATGAGATGAGTTTGTGCCAATGTGCGAATTTCTAGTCTGTCTTCTTGTCTGTCTCGCCGGCTGACTGGTCGTTCATATACTGGTCTGAAAGTAGGCTGCTCCTCAAAGGGATCTTCACGCAAGAGCACCTCCGTGATTGTAGGCATTGAGGAGCAAACGAGACCCTTTCAGTGTATAGACCGTCCGTGATGGTGTCGGATTCCATTGTGAGTCAATGGCTAGGTGAGTAGAAGAGCTGACACAGAGACATGTGTTGCAGGACATGGGAACATCACTGATTAATCTGAGTCCTGTTCGAAGAATGTCTTGATAGTTGGTTAGAGATTGGACTCCGCATATCCAGTTTAGTGCCCTTGGCCACACAGAGAGGAAGGCGTCTCATTGATGCTACGAATGAAGATATACAAATCTCTGGCAGGTTCGCGATGAACAGAAGCGAAGGTTTAGCTTTCTTCATGTATTAGTTTAATCACTTATACGATGCGCATTGTGTCGCGAAGCTAGAAAATGGTAACACAGCTACTACCCAGCACATGAACCACTAGCCGTATCAAATTCTTCGTTATCTGGCCCCCCGGAATATTCATCTTCTCTTTTTCCTATGTCTTTGGCACAGATCTCAAAGGTACCCCACTGATCAAAACGTTTCACTTTATCGAAGACTGGAAGCAGCATGTCATTGACCTTCTCTGGGCCATCCACTGGTTTTGTGGTAACGAACAGAAATCTTTGGCTATTTACATCTTCCAAGCCACTTCGAAATATTGAAGAATGGCTGAGATCAACTGCGGACTCGGCGCTGTTGACTTGCGAAACGTAGACGACCATTTTGCGGTCCGATTTGTTTCCCACTCGCGATCCTCATCTGTATCTCGAGGCTTGCATTGCCTTTTAAAGTGCTCGAGCAGCTTTCTTGGGGGATTTGTCTCAGGATTGGTATCAGAATTCTCAAGCTTTCTAAGCCATTCAGAAGGTGAGACGGCTTGGAAAGACAGACCGTTATCGGCTAGCAATGGGAGCAAGTCTTCCGTCCACCTCAGAGTATGCGGGTTCACTATGTTGAAGACAGAAGTTTGACCTGGGACCATAGCATCACTTGAGCCAATTTCTATAGCAATCCGTGCCACATCATCTACAGGTAGCCATCGGACTCGCTCTTGCAACGTTGGCAGTGCCCCGATTGTTTGAGCGGACCTAATCATCAATGGCACCGCCTCAGACGTGTTCCAGATGCCACTGACAGTATCGCCAACAATCTGACCAATTCGGAGGATTGCAACGGGAAGACCAACTTCAGGGGCAGCTTTGGCGCAAATATGCTCCGCGACATATTTAGAGCGCGCATATCCGGTTTGACTGGCCTCGGCGAGATATTTGGGCAGACGCTCAGGAATAACGGCTTCTGATATGCCCAGGACAGTGCTAATGGAGCTGAAGAATATGAAACGCGCAGGGATTGAATTGTGATTCTCTAGGCAGAGATCAATGAGATGGCGAACGCCTGCAACACATGACTTATCAAAGGTAATTAGTCGTTGATTGAAGTTGACGGACCATCCACAATGATAAACAATGTCGAGTTCCAGGGCGATGGAGTGAAAAGCTTTTGTTCCGAGACCTAAATATTGGTCTGAAAGATCTGCTGCCAAGCAGGTTATCTTTTCCGGCAGCTTTGCTGGAAATTTTGATCTCAAATTTCTTTCATTCAACGACTGCTCAACTCTTTGTTGGGCATTTTCATGGGATGAAGCCCTTACAAGGCAGTATACTCTTTTGACAGATGAAGAGAGGGTGAAATATGCGAGTAAATGAGCACCTAGAGAGCCAGTCGCTCCAGTCAAGACCTGTTTCTGCGTAAGTAATTGTGATCTAATCTGGTGGAGTGCTGCATCGACTTACAATAGTTTTACCCAAGCTATGTAGCTGTCTTTTCTTGCTTTCGAAATTTGCATAACGTTCTAGCATATCTGCCGCATCTTGTTCGTCTATGGCATCCGTGCTGGGAGCCTCGGCACCTGAACTAACACGACAGATCTCTTCGGCTAGCGAGGCAACTGTCGGATAGTCAAATACGATGTTGATACCAAGGGCATTCCCGCCGAGATTGACGTGTCTCAATATCGCGGTACGAAATTGTATGGCTTGCAATGAGTCTAAGCCAAATGTTGAAAAATCTTGGCTGTGGCTGGGCTCTGTCTCAGGAGGCAAATGCAACACCTTTACGAGCTGCTCTGATAAGAAGTCCAGCAACTCGTTCTTTGAGTACACTCTAGTCCCAACAGTTGCATCCTGATTGTCATATATCGACTGAATCTCCTTTTCAAAGGCTTTGAGAAACTTGCTTCGGATGATGGTGCCTTTGTCGGTTCGAGGAACGAATGAGTCTCTGGGTAGCAGGAGAATCATGTTTTCACTGATTTGTCCATATGCAGGTAGCGAGCTTTGAGGTCCTTCAATGACAGACCAAAGTAGAAGCCTGAGCTCCTCAGTTGTCATGTTGGCTGTCGACTTGGATGGAATCACGGCGATACCTGCAGTTGGTTTTCCCGTGCCAAAAATGATGCAACCGTCTACGAACGGTGAGCTTGAGATTTCACTCTCGACAGTGATTGGATTGAACTTTTCGCCATTCTCAAGAACCAAGATATCGTCCACTCTTCCCACGTACTTGAAGGCACCCAGCATCGTTGGGTGTCTGATGAACAAGTCTTTGGTTCTCCACGACCCATCATCCTGATTGGAATCAGAGCGCAATGGCCATTCTTTTGGACAGATCAGCTCATAGGTATCAGATCCTTGGTGTTCAAACCGGAGAAGGTGACCAATCTCCTGAGGGACCCGCAACCAGTTCCATTCTTTGTCTTCAGCTGGGCGCAACGAAGTCAGGAGTAAGCCAGTTTCTGATCTATGAAAAGCCGCAAAGATCATGATTAGCAAAAGGGCAGAAGAGCTGAGCCAACCAATAGTATCGCAAAAAACTTACGATCCATATACACTAACCAGCCGTACTCCCAGTCGGACTAGTTTCGTGCCTAAATCCTCTGGCATTGGGGCTCCTGCAGTCATAATGACCTTGAAGCTGCGGAGAAATCGCATCCCATCCTCTGACTCTGCAAGTAGCTTCAGAGTAAAAGGTACTGCAGAAAGGCATGCATACGTACGGCTCTGTGTAACTTGCAGAAGATGACTGGTCGTGATGGGAAGTCTTGAGTAAAGATGCACGGTTGTCTGGCATATGAAGCAGCGAAAAAGACTGCTCATCCCGAATGCATGATGGAGTGGTACAGTTGTAAGAGTGTCGAGTCCAAGGCGATCTCCATTGAATCCAAAGCGATGTAATGCAATTCCATTAGCCAAGGACACCAGCTTCGGAAGACTTGTTGAGCCACTTGAATGGAGGATACAGACGGTTGTTATTTTCTCTGCTTCGAGGTCGAGGCCTGCTGTCAGATTGGTATCCGGCTTGCCACTTCTATTATCGGCTAGAGTGCCTTTGTCGACGGGCAAAACGAATCCAGCAGCAACATCGAGCGAATCGTCGCGTAGACTATTAGCTAAAGCTTGCTGGGCTTCTTGCACCAGTAACAAAGTGGCGTTGGCGGCTCTTAAAAGTGCAGCACAGCTCTTGTAGGGTAATCTAGGAGATAGAAACAAAGTAGTATGGCCGAGCTTGGCTATAGCAAGGAAAGTAATTAAATATGCAAAGTCCCCACTGCCGCATATCGCAACAACCTTGGGTTTATGGTTCGATGAGTTTCGAGGTTTCAAGTCGTATTTATCTGCATATACAGATGCTGCCTGAAAGGCAAAGTCGTCGATTTGCTTTGACGTATATGATTGTGCGCTTTGATCACCTGAAGGTGATTCGATAACTGCAACATGATCCTTGTTGTGGCGAGCGTTCAGCCTCACCAGCTCGTCGATTGTCCTTGCATTGATAGCCATTGTATTGTTTTCAGTTGCAGGATTATTTCGAAAAGAGGATCGAAGGTTTTACGTGAAGCAACTCAATCATAAATAGTAACTTCAGTTTCAAGGCAATCCAAGGTTTATATATGCATTAGTACTCTCTCGGGATGCACGGGATTCACGGAATGCACGGAATGCACGGAATGCACCCGTCCACTTATGTTGCAGTCGGCACATGTAAATCACGTACTCGTAATGACAGTGGCTCTTTCTAATGTTTTCATTGGCTTCGGTATATCAATAAGGTTTTCATAAATTTTATTCCGGATATTTTTCAGGTTTTTACTTGCACTAGGCATATTTGAGTGCGTTGAATGTCAAGGGTTCAGTAATAGCCGTAATGAGGGGTTGGATAGAGGTATATCGGTGCGCTTGCCATCCCCATCGCCTTGTTCTGTGCCTAGACCAACTGGCTATCCATCCATTGGATTATTAGCGTTAATGCTCGGTCGCCTTTTAGAATCGGAATAGGCATGATTTTCATCTCTATTAATTATTATCTCATGGACTTGTATACCACGTATGCACCCAACGCTGGCCGGAAAATGATTATAAGATTGTTCTTTGCTGCTCCATATCTGCTCTTCACTAAGATATAATCAGGGGAATAGGTGTGTATCAGGCGTTTTTAATTCCGGCTTTTCTATCCCCGGCTCGTATGCAATGATAAACTACACTAGTAAATCAATTATAATTCGTTCTCTCAAGATCTGATACCTCGAACAGCTCACTTATTACTGAATAGACAACTACATGCTAAGGCAACTTTTAATTTCAATCGTCATATATACTTAGAATCCTTCCTGTAAATAAGCAAGATCTCGTAAACCACATAGGGCTTAAGCATCCCCTATCTCTCCACAGGCTTAAGCTTTACATCTAAATCACCCTTTTCCCACAGCGAATAAGTCTTTTGGTCTGCGATCCAATTCTCGCTTCTGGGCTGCAGCTCGAGATCAAAGTTCCACAACAGTCGGGCGAGGATGAGACGCATTTCGGCATATGCCAGACTTTCCCAGTTAGCAACTTTCTCCACGAAGTATATATATTTCTTTCAAAGTTTAAAACGAAGATGAGTACTTACTTCTTTCCAAGGCAATTCCGAGGACCGTGAGAGAAGGGTTGAAACGCGTCCTTCTGATCACCAGCAAATCGAGGATCGCCCAGCCAGCGCTCCGGGTGAAAGACATTGGGGTCGTGAAAGTTCTGCGCCGATCGAAATGTGGCCCACTGATGAATTCCTACCGATGTTCCACCCTTGACGAACTGACCGCAAATTATTTCTCCGGGCGAGGGAGTTTTGCGCGGCATGGTGTTGGGTACGGGCGGATACATGCGTAGTGACTCCTCTAGCACGGCGTTTAGATACGTCAGTGGGGTTGTGTTCTGGAGGTTGATTTCTGCCTCATCGGTAAAGGCTGAACGGATCTCCTGTTTGAGCGTCTCGAAGATCGGCTGATTTGTCAACAGCAGATAGGTTGCTCCAGAAAGTAGTGTGGCGGTGGTCTCACTTCCAGCGAGAATCAGGAACGAGGCTCCTACATAAAGTTCATCGATACTCATCCCCTTTTCGTCATTCGCCTGGAGGATGTATGACACTTTTTAATAAATATTAGCTTTTCTATGAAGATAAGTAAATAAATCTCGGTCACTTACTGAAATCACTCCCCTCAGTGCCTTTCTCGACTCGCCGATTGACTTTATCTCGGCTGAAAGTAAACTGATACTTGCGCTCTTCGATGAGATGATGAGGAACAAGCATCTTACCGAGTTGGCTTAGCGGCGGAGGGAACCGCCGAGCCGCTCGAATCCAATTCCCACTGCGAACAAAGGAGAAGATGCTGGTGATCCACCTGTGCAACATACCTTCCTCCAGACATCCAAAAGTCTCGCCGAGCGCGAGATCACCGATCAAGTCAAAGGTGGTGAAGTTGAACCACCTGACCATGTCCACAACGGCCGTGGTCGGGTTGGCTGCCCGCTCACGCAGCTGCTGCATTAGAAGGTCGACGTACTTCTGTAGCAGGTCCTCCTGGCTGCGGAGCGCCTTTTCCGAGAACGCGTGCGACTGAAGACGTCGCATACGCCGATGGTCGTGATCCCTAGCTATCTGAATATTATCGGCGCCATTGACTGTTTGGTTGAAAAAGGAACGGTCCTTTTCAAAACTGCCAGGTCGACCTTTAGTACGGTGGCCTAAACAGCGACTAAGATTAGCAGATGACTCCAGCTGGATGAGATCATATCCTACCGCAAATATCTCTCCATGCCTGGGCTGTATTGTACGAGAGTTCGTCTGGTGCAATACGCACGGTCCCGCCGTATTGATCATGCCATTCCTTGGTCTTGACGTGCATGACACCCCGGAGATCCCAGTAGATCTGGTACAGGCGGCTTGCGCGGGCCAAAAGGGGCCCAGGATATGAGCGAAGGGGATGGAAAAAGACATTGTAAATGCTTTTCACCACAAATCCAATTAAAACCTGTTCCTATGTTATTACTAGAATCTCAAGTAAATTAAATAAGACGTACCGCCACCAGGGCGTAGGCCGGGAGGAGAATGGTTATGGCAGGAGTTGAAATCATGTTGTGCTATCTTCCTTGGGTGGTTTTTCTTCTGATACGATAGACCTGCAGATAGCTGTATTTATAGACATGGGGTTTTATAGTCCCTTTGCTATAACCGTTAGCGGCACCGGATTATGTGCAATTGCCGATGAAACGTGTCTTGGCCTTGCATCGTCGTCTTGTCCAAGGCGATGCAGTACATGATGCAAGCTCGGCTCTCTCAAAGGCCGTGAATCATGCATAGTCGACAGCTTAAATCCGAAATCCGTTTCCTCCACAACTCTATTGGAGAGGTCAAAGCGAAAAAGGCGGGGACAGTGTGGGGGCATGGGTCAACAGTACTCGCTTTGAAAAGGGTCACAACCTCACAGGCCACGTCCTCTCCATATAAAAGATCCCGTATCTTGGAGTACGGCACATCGGCGACACTTTCGCCGACCTTTCTGTTTCAAACAAATACGACGTAGGTCATATGCTCCCACCTTCTCTAGGCGACATCGATCCTCGCCTCTGCAAAATTAGCCAGCCTGCTGTTTCCAAGATCAAAGAGCATCGAGTTTGATGGAATTTAGTAAACAAGTAGTATTCAGAGCTGTTAAACCGGAGATATATCTGAGCTCACCAACAATTGGCATGCCTTAATTTTAGCCCTGTAATTAATTTAATAATTGAAACTCGTAGAGGTAAGTTCAGGGGATGCAGCTTATAATTACTAAAGCTATAAGCTTAAACTTTAACCCACTAAGTTCCGTGTGCTGATTTAAGCTCTCAGCCACAAGTACAAGCTAAAGGGGAAAGCATACCTTAGCTTAAACTTCAAAGTATCAAAACATCAACTTGAAGGAAAATATCTTTCTCCTTCTGCCTTAACGTTCATGGATAGAGCGCAGCCATGGTTGGCATCAGCGACAGCTAAATTTATGGGATCCAGGGCTTTCCAGGCCAGGTGGAGCAGAACCCGACGGTGCCAGTTAACAAGTCCGAATATCAGCTGCATATTGCTGTGGGAGGACGAAAAGGTCTATCCTGCCGCCGAGTGACTCGATGATAAGGAGCACACTGATTCCCCAGGGTCGAGGCGGCAACTATATCCCTCGAAATCCGTTTATTCTCGCAACAAGCGTAACTACTCGCCGCCATTATCAGGCTGCGGGGTCAGGTCCATGAGTCGTCTCCTGCAGATCTTACTACATCAGGAACTGCACAGGCAAGTATTGCGCGAATTCCAGTCAAAGAAGCAAATTGCGGACAGAGTTGTGCCGGCCATATTGTGCAGATCATTAACGGTTCGGTCGAGCCGTCGCAAAGAGGCTCGGGGACTGGCGGCTAGAGCGACCATCGGTGCTAGGATGAGGCTGTGGTCGACTCGCCTAACTTCTCCCTGGGCGCCCACGGATTCGGGACACTAGAACGACTGCCCCGGCTTCTAGTAGATAATCCGATGCAGACGGAGACAGTTATGAGCTGTTGTATGGTCAGCCAGACGTCCGGAAGAGACAAGATGGCCACCCTTATAGCCACCATACTGTTTCTGTTTATTATTATATATTAAAC